>APFE031695073.1:0-21620 GCA_000404065.3 Pinus taeda | reverse complement strand
GATTTAAAGCATGTTGAGTAACCATGGTGAAAGCATTCTCATTCCTTGAAATGTTATGGGAAATCTCAGCTCCAACTGCAGTCTTTGTTTGAGGGCTCATAGTGTGCAAGTAATATTCCTTCAATATATCACCTCTGTCTATTAAATTCAAAGAATAAATGAAATATGGATGCACAAAGTTTAGGGTTTCATTTTATTTCATAAAGTTTCCTGATGCAGTATCAAAAGTACAGTCCCCCCATTGAGAGAAACACTTTTATTCCATATGACTACAAAAGTCTCCACAACGGGAGATGTTATTAATCCTATGCTTGTACTGATCCCTTCATAATCAGTAAGGTATTGAATTTCAACTTTTCCAGATCTCTGGTCTAGGATAGTGAAGCTAAGAATAACTTTCAATCTTATCGTGGATTCATCGATTGTCACAGTTGCAAATAAATTGGAGTTTGTCTCGACTTTAATATTAGTTGTAAGCTTTTTATTCTTCAACTGTGTCATAAGATACCCAAGAAAAAATCCCCTTTCTTGGTACCAGTGGATGTAAATACCAATCTGGTGGGAGAGTAGGTGGTTAGACTAAACTTTTTGTTAATGAGGAAATCCTTATAAAGGAGATATCGACTTTTATTGCCAATGTCAGAGAACAAACCAGGTCCCTTCACCATTGTTGTGAGTCCACAAGTTGACTGGATCATTAGGTGTTTGGAATGAGACAATAGGTGGAGAATGGCAGAGCTGGAATGAATAGAATAAACCCCTAAAACCTGAGCATATGCTTTCAGGAATATTCTGCTTCAAACCTGAAATATTGACAGTTGATTTTCTGGAGATGTTGTTTTCCATCTATCGTGGTTTTTGGTTCTTATATGGCCTATATGCCTTCATTGGGTCTTGTTGTAACATTTTCCAAGTGCTTCATCAACCTTTTATGAGTTGCATCCAATAGTTTCTCCCACTTTCCCGCAATACTACAATGAAGATAAAGATGCCGATATAGAACATTTATGCAGGTCTTTTGGATCATCCAAACCTAAGTTTTCTACCTTTGATTTACCATGGCCTGCTACAGAAGGAAATCTGGAAACTTGTTCTAAATACCGTTGTTCTCTTTCTGCCATTTGCTCATAATATAAAATTTTCCACTCCTCCAATGGAATTTCATAGAAATCCTTATTTTGTCATCCACCTTCCTTGATTTGATGGTGTTTTGATAGATTTTTTATAGAAGTGTTGATGCATTTTCCAATATTTGGCCACCATTTTCACCTTTACTCTCTTTGCCTTCGCCTAATTGTTGGATACCTCTGACTTGCAAATCAGTTTGTGCTTCAGATAAAATTGATTGGTTACCATCTTTGCGCTCTAGTTTTATCTTTGTGTAATCACCATGCTCCATTGGAAACTTGATACATGCATCTTCTTCTAGAAGAGTACAAGTTGAACAACAAAGAAAAAGTCGTCATTATCCACTGCCATGTTCAAAAATGTTAAAAATGGGATGAGTGCTCTAGCATAAAATAATTTGTTCAAATCATAAAACACTTGAAATGACTATAGGTTTGTAGCTACTAAAAAATATTGTTACTGTAATATATGAAAAAAATTAAGGAATCAAGCAACAACAACTCCTTTCCAGCAACTTGCCTTGCCCATCGCTTCATGACATGAAATAATACCAGAGCAGTCAAAAACTTTTTTTCCATGAAGCTAATGTTGGTGATGATTATGCATTCATTGAAAAAATTAGCATTGAGGTACGAGACATCATCAAGTTGATTATTGGTGGAAATATGAAATGAAGTAGATTCTCAATGGAAGGAGAAAATGTCAATGAAGTATTAGTTAATTCCCTAACTTTGAAGGTCAATGATGAAAATTGTGGAGGATATGATCTGACTGTAGAGACCATGGCTGAAGGAAGTCCCACTGCAACCAATAGCTTGAATTATGGGTGCATTTTGAAATTGTATTTTGCCATTGAAGTTAGGGTCAATACATCACGACTATCTGAATTAGCATTTAAAAAATCCAAGTTAGCCCAAGGATGTTATGAATCATATCTAATATTTGATATTGAAAGACCGGAAGTGCTAAAGAAGATGACCCTCAAAGAAAATTCAATAATAGATAGAACATTGGTGTCACAAATGTTGATGGAAAGCATATATTCTGCTATTTCATCTTATGGCCCAAAATTAAAAAAGGATGAAGATATGCCTAATTGGCTGGAGTTGGGCCTTGATTCATGCTACCATGGATCAAAGGGTTTTCAGGTCACCAAAAACTCAGTGACAAATGCTAAATCATGGAGCTTTGCAAAGAAAACTACACACATTAGAGATGATCATGAGAAGGATATTTTTTTCTTGAACTCTTCCTGCTATCAACCATATCTACAAAATAGTAGCTTGTCCTTCTCTACCTCAGACCTTTGTTTTCCACTGAGTAGATCTCAAGAAGAGATCTCATTCAATATTCCATCATTAGTTTGTAGCTATCACCAAAGTTCAATCCACATACCCATAGAAGAAAAACCCATCTTTGAGTGGGTGATGAGTCCTAAGCATTCTTTGGGCATTTAGCACTCCAAGATGAAAATTTCTGAACAAAGACATGCCTCTTTAAGAAGGCGGCCGAATTGATCTAGATGAACAAGATCGCCAAGGAAAGAATAAGTACATGACACACAAATGTCAAAAATGATATTCTATGCATTCAAATAGGATCCACAATACATTGGTCCCACAGTATCTCCTGAATATCTCCTTACATTTGTTGTTAATGTCAAGACCCCTAGATATATCACTTTGACATGGACAACATCCACAAGTACTGCAACTGGTCCATGGTTCAAAGTTTTCTTATTAAGTTTTCCCATTAATTTTTTTGGTGTGTATGTATAGATTTTTCTATATAAAATATTTGACAAGCCTTCTCTTCACTAATTTATGGGTTATAAATGCATAGGTTTTTGTAATCCAAGGTGGAGTTTCAAGGCTTATGCTTATCATCCCAAAAGCAAGGGCCAACTTCTTGCTATGAGTAGAAAACATACTTTCCTTCAGCTCATCCTACATATCATGTGGGAAAAAATTTGTATCTAGAAGTTGCTTTGCTGCATATTGCACCAACCTAATTTCCTTCACATGATCCTCCACATCATGTGGTACAAAGTTTGTATCTAGAAGTTGCGTTGCTACATATTTCCCCAGCTAAATATTGCACTGAACTCTGCATGCTCCAAGTAAATCAGATCACGCATTGGAACTTAGTTCTAAAGGCATGGTTTTAATCAAGTCCCATGCCTCTTTCAAATGCCCAACTGAGACAAGGATATCAACCATGCATGCATAATGTACTACCCTTGCCTCTTCCTACTTCCACTGTCCACATGAGTCCAACTTCAACCCCTTTAAGCTACATGAAATAAATTACAAATTGTGTAGTATAGATCTAATGAAAAATCCTGAGGTATGCAAAGGGGAGGATGTTTCACTTGGTTCTAAAGGCATGGTTTTAATTAAGTCCCATGCCTCATACAAATTCCTAGCTCAGCCAAAGAGATAAACCATGCATGCATAATGCACTACCCTGGGTGCAATGCAACAATATTTAACCATAGAATTGAAATATTATCTGCTCTTAAGCACCAGGCCTGTAAGTTGCATGGAAGCGAAAGAAAAACAAAGGTGATGTGGTTTGGAAATATGCCCATCATCTGCATTTGGTGAAAAAGAGAAATGGCCTCCCAACCAAGACCATGGGTTCCATGAGAAAAAATCATTATACTTCATGATACCACATTTTTTTCCAGACAAATGGTTAAACAACTGGCGTGCAACCGCTAAACTGCCGTAGTTGGCATATGTGACAATTAGGGTTGTTACTGTAACAAGATATCCACTTTTAATTATAGAACCATGAATCAAATTCAATTGTTTCTGAGATGATAAATGAGAACATTCTAGGAGAACACTTACCAAACTATTGATTTAGGTTTCACGTATGCTAGTTGCATATGATGAAATAGGGCTAAGGCATCACTACCAAACCCATTTTGGGAATACCCACCAATCATTGTACCCCAAGAAATTATATTTTGGTTAGATATTTTATTGAACAATTGCCATGCAATCTCTATAACCCCACATTTAGCATACTGTGAGAGCATTCAACACACAAACATCTGACTCAAAGTATCTTCTAATTATGCGATCATGGATACACTTGCTTGGTTCCAGAACCCCTAAATGGGCAAATGCCAGGAGAACAACTACTATAGTGTAATAGTCTGAAGTCACATTCTTTTTTTCACAAAAGAAAAATTGAATGATGTATTCAAAGAGAAAACATGTTTACATCTTCAGAAATGCAGATATATCTCAATGATACCATGATTAGACATAAAATATCTACCACACAAACTCAATAAATGAATAGGGCTACATTTGAATACCATTCATCTAAATAGAGAACAAGTACAAAATACAAGTAGCATGACCCATATCAACAGAACCAACAGATAGTAGATGCTCAGAAGCACACATCTACACATCCAACATTATGGAGGGATGGGCGAATGTAGAAAACCAATGCCCACTGGTGGCGCAAAAATCTAGATGAAGTTACCATCCACCAACATGAGCCAAAAAATAGAGCATTCAGTACCATTGGATATTCCCCCATCACATCTTCCTGTTGCATTTAATAAAATAGTTTCCAAACCCCATTGGGTTTTCCATTCTGAGTTTACCCAACAATCAATGAATTCCAAGAGACCGCATTTCTTGTACACATTTTTTCAAACAAAAAACGTGCAAAATATACTCTTGCACATTTGGAATACATGTCTATTAAGGTATTCACCACAAAGACATGTGATTCAAACCCACTTTTAATTACATAGTTGTGTATGATCTTTACTTCTTGTAAATATCCTAATTCATTGCATGCCTATAACACACTTACCATTGTCATAGAATCAGGTATAAAATTTTCTAGTTGCAGTCGAAATAAATTACCATATCCTCATTGGCATATCCACTCTGAGCGTACCCTGAAATCAAAGAAATCCATGATATTGCATCCCTTACAGTCATCTTCTCAAACAACTAGTGTGCATCCTCCATACTCCCACACCTAGAATGCATGGATGCTAGTGAATTCCCTATTGAAACATACAACTTAACCTGATTTTGTATAATGTAATCATGAATAGACTTGCCTTGCCACATAAATCCTAAATGGGAACACACTTGTAACATTCATGATAGGGTAATGAAATCCGACATCACATATAAGTTCAGAAGGAGGCCATGTCGCTAGAAAATTCTAGGAAATCCTGGGACCAGGCATCATCATTCCATAAAGTTTGCATAAAATGGAGAAAACCTAAGGGTTCGGGATTGCGAGGCTGCAGAGCCATATTTTCTGGAGACAAAAACAAACCCAAAGAAATGACAAACCCTGAGGTTAGGGTTTCTTCACTAACAAAACTAAACTTCAGTGTCTAAGTAAGAGGGTTGACCTGGAACAAATCAGAGAGGATGTGAATTAGAAGAGTTGGAATAATATTTGAACTAAAATTCACCAGAAAGAAAATTGAAGGTAAGAAAAAAAAGAAACAGAGGAAGGAACTGAGTAAAAATTTCAATTATATGAAGATTAAACTTTAAAACTAGCAAGTACAACCCTTACCTGTAAACAACACGACAACGGTAATGACACAGCAACAATTGTGTCCAATTGTGTCCTCATGGCCAAGAACTAAATGCATTCTTGAGAAAACACTAAGCGAGCACAGTTAGTTGCCTACCCTCACCTGTTGGAGTATAAGGTGATCAAATTATTCAGAAGGCGATCAAAGTCATTGGAGAGCTAAGATCAGCAGGGAACATCCATATCAAAGCAAGATGAATGGTTTTTGGTACATAGACACTAACGTCTCGCCATAAAATACAAGAAAAAAAAGGATTTAGACCATGTACAATTTGAATATGAGACTAGACTTCATCATACCACGAGTATGTGGAAAATGGAGAAGCCCTAATAGTGTAAGCGGTTACCCTAATCACTAAGGGAATCATCCCCACCTCGATGGCGAATGATGATCGTTAATTATTACCGTTGGGTTGATGGTGAACAATTGTTACTCGAACCATACAAATGTAGCAATACTCTTTAACAAATACTATATCAATCCAACGACAAACAATTCTTTAATCCTCTAACATGTGATGTAATGGTGCAGAGGTGTACATGGTGGTAGTTAGGAGAGTTTTTTTCAAAGGGAACGCCTTACGGCGTAAATATAAAAGAAAAAAAAAAACATATTGTACATAAGATTTTCTCAAAATTATTTTTTAGCAAATTATTTCCTATGCTTTTCAAATATAGATCATGGACTACTTAGGATTTCATCCATGAACCAATATAGAAATTAGTATCAAAGAGAATATGAACAATCAAGATCAAATTATGTCTAGAACTTATTGTGACTATTAAGTTACATAATTACAACTACATACTAAGAAAACACAGTTTCACCTAAATATGCATTCAATCAAGTTGATCTTAACTAACTATTAAAAACAACTTGTTTTTAATTTCCATGTTAAAAATAACTTGGGATAAGATTGAAGGATTTACAAAGGTGACATGATAAGATAAGGAGATGGACATTAGAGCCTATGCTTCATTGATGATGACTTCATTAAATCCTAACATAGATTGAAGTTTACAAAGCTCGTTTCTATAAGAGATTGTGTGAAAATGCTTACAAATTGATCGTCTATACGGAAAAAGAGCACTTCAAGAATGTGATATTGAATGAGATTTTCTGATGAAGTGCATACATAACTAAATGTTTTTGCAATGATGATGTTGAATTGATTATTTGGAAAGTTATATGACACTAATACTATCACACCAAAGGGTAGTCAAATGTTGCGCTACAATCCAAACTCTAAAAGGATTTGTCAAAGTGAAAAAGCTTCTTGACTTGCATTAAGTGTTGCTTCCTTCTCTAATTTTACTAACAAAAGATCAATAATTTGTTGCTTCTCTTAGATTCAAGTGGTAACTTCAAAACCAATTGATGCAGGAGCATCATCCCTAGTCAAAGAATTTTTTTCAAGACCAAGGGGTTCTGAATTTTTCAATTGTAAATTTATGTACTCTAGAAATTAGCATAATTTAGTCTAAGAGCCAAGTGTCCGAAATTCTAGAAGAATCTGGGGACCGACAATTTATTAATTATTTTGATGAGTTATTAATTGTGGCCAATAGGGCTTTTTCATTTGTAACCAATAGCCACTGAGTTGTTAGAGTGGGGGACAAATGTCCAAAGTGTCTTTATTCAGTTATCTAATTTTTCTAGGCCCTCTTTTAGTTTTAGTAGCAATGAAGTTAAAACAGAGGGGGGGATAGTTCTTAGACAATTAGGCAGAGAGCCCATTAAATATTCTACTGCAAACATTTTTGGTATGATAGATAGAAGCTCAGGGAGTGAGCCATGGATTCCTTCTAAAACCCCATTTGAATTTTAATAGAATGATTATATGTTTGAGTTTTATAAGGTTTAATGTGCCATGTGGTATTTTTCATGGGACAAGATTACACAATTAAGGCTTGTCCGAACAAGTGGATTTCTTATGTTGCAACAAGTTTGGAGTAACATATATGGCACAACTTTAATTATGCCATGAGACTAAGCGGGAGGAGAATATTACTCTCTGCTCCAAGTTCTAGGAATTTCTTTCAAAAGGAATTAGAATAATGAGAGTGTAGCCATGTAACGAAGGGAATTACTAGAGTCTCTCAATCATGTTGGCCTAGTAATTATGTGAATTGACAATTGGTGAGGCAAGTTGAGGGCAACCTCGATATCCTTACCCAATTGTGGAGCCACTGGTTACTTCTTATATGCATTGGTCAAGTTTGTATTCGTCGGTCGAGCAAGGCAGTGAGTTGCAAACTATTGCACCTAAAAAAATCTCTAAGGAGATGAACAATATGGCAATCCAGGTCATGTATAAATTTCTTAATGTGAAAGGTTCCATGTGAGAATGGTCTTGACTTGTGTTAGAGGGTAGAACCGAACTATCATTCAAGAATTTTCTAAATTTTACAAAAGCCAGAGGAAATACCTATGCAAAGGTTGGTTTGGAATCAACGAGCCATTGCCATAGTTAGAGGTCGGCTCTTTGATATATTTTTCACTCCACGAAACCAAGCTTTAGCCTGACCCTGACTTCAAGTCATGGCCCATTGGTAGTCGAGTAGTCGTGCACAAATATCTACCAACTGAGGAGTTATCACCCACCTTAGGTCAGTTCCGACCATAATCGAGAATGGCACATTTGGTGAACCAGGAAAGGAGTCTGACCTTTGTCCTACTCTTGTGGGACCCATAAACCACTTGTTTACAAATTGGTTGTGACGTTTTAAGGAAAGGATTCTATGCACAGGGGCGTTGAACGGTGGATGCAATAGGCCCGTGAGACCTCACATTTTCTACTGTGGGATTTAGATTTTGATTCGAGTGGATTCCATAGAGAATGTTTGAGTTAAATGAGGATGTGACCTTGGGTAAAATAGGAGATAGGTAGAGTGAAAAGAATAAAAAGGAAGGAGCTTGGGCATATAGATCAAGCCACCGAAGGGACCTGCTATCACCAATATTAAAAACACATCTTATATTAAACTTCCAATCATTAGGGTCAGGGTCAACTGCGTTCCAATATCAGGGCCACTTTCATTACTAGAAACAATGAAATTAACCAAGAAAGGGGGGCTCCTTAAAGTATAATGTTTATGTATCCCACACTGACTATGCCATAAATATACTAAAATATCCATTTTGTTTATTTCCAAATGCTCTCATGGGGTTTTTCTATATATCGAGTAAGAAGACCAATAATAAATGAAGCACTAAGGTAAGTATTATTTAAATACAAAAGGATACAAACTAACTAAGGATATAAAGTTGCATCTACTTTGGGTGTTGGTGAAAGTGGAAACATGTTTAACTCCATAATGGAAGGGAGAATGGGTTGGTTTACAATCTTCCATGTGAAATTAGTGAAGAATATCATATGCATATTTAGATAGGAAGGGGAAATTCCTTCTTTAGTTTTCAATACTTCGATGCATGTTGGAGGTGAAGGAAATAATGAAAATAGCCTAAGTCTATGATTTCAAATCTTTTCTTAAAGCTAGAATTCACATGATTTAAATTTTTCGGGTCACTACAAGTGAGGATAAGGTCATAAAAATTAATATAAAGTATTATGAGATGGATTATTGCTTTCTTGGTATAGAAACTAGGGTTTGAATGACATCTAGAAAATATGGTGTCAAGAATAAAGTTATCCATTTTTGCATCCCAAACCTAAGGAGGTTGCTTAAGACCATAAATATATTTCTTAAGGTGGCATACAAGGTTGGAGTAATTTTGATAGGTTGGAGGTTGTTTCATGTATATTTCTTCTTGCAAATCCCATGCAGTAAAGGAAAGTTTAACATCTATCTAATGGACCTCATATCTATCTTAGGGACCCATCAAAGAGGTTATGATGCTAGTGCAAGTTCATATTCAATGGACCAATTAGACGAAGGTGAGTAGGTGGAGGTCGATTTTCATCCTCCCTCTCATCATCTTGAGAAGAAACTAGAATGGGATCACTAATATACAATTTTAGAAGGGAATTTGTCATAGAAGCTAAAGTTGGATCATGAACCACATATGGCATCAATTCTAACTTAGGCTCACAAGTTGATAAATTTTAATCAAACTTCACATCTCCTCATTATATTTTATTGGAATGAGGTTGAAGAATTCTATAACCTTTGGAACCTTTAAAATATCCAACAAATATACTCTTCTCACTTTTAGGCTATAATGCTATCCTTTCCATCATTAACATGAGCCCATGTTGCACTACCAGACGCATGGAATTGGACATACATTTGGTTTAATTTGGTCCATGCTTCTTCTAGTGTTTTTATTTTTTCTAGTGTTCTTTTTTTAAAGCCTTCATTGGAGTGTGATTTACTATATAACCAACATAATAAATGGATTTTTTACAAAAAAACCTTAATTCCTTCGATTGGATTATACAATTTCCATTTCCTTTAAATGTGTGATTCTTTCTCTCAGTAACAACATTTTTTTGTGGTGTATATGGAATAGTATGTTGCATATGAAGGAATTGTGTAGTGTAGTAAGTTGTAAATTTGTTTTTAACTTATTCACCTCCATCATATGTTCTTAATCTCTATAGTTTATGCGGAAATTATTTTTCTACAAGTTCCTTATAGGCCATAAACATGTAAAAAAAACACACTTTAAGTTTTAAGAAGAAAATTTAAGTGCATTTGGAGAAATAATCAATAAACGTTAGGAAGTACTTACACCTAGCAAAAGAAGGAGGAGGTGGACCACATTAATTAGTATGAATAAGCCACAAGGGGGTCAAGGCATGCCAAGAGGCATGCTTGTCAAAACTATCCTGATGGTGTTTTCCAATAAAATAGCTAGCACAAACGCCATGTTTGCAATAAATGAAAGGAAGACAGTTTGTCATAATCTAATTGAATATTTGTTGCATTTAATGATAGTTCATATGATCAAATCACTCTTAATTCATGTCATTAGAATCTAGGTCTCTAAAACATGATACCATAGTTTTAAATCCTAAAGAACTCAAGCCATATTTTTCTCAACTGATGACTATGAGCAAGAAAAACTAATGGAAAAGTTGATAATACAATGTTTTCAAAACTATATAAATTGATAATATCATCAACAAATATAGTTACTAATATATGCTTAAGATCTTTTAATTCCTTGATTACAACTTGGTGAGGTGAAAATATGTTGTTTTGCCTTCACTTGAATTAGTTGTTTGATATATTGGTATAAGTTTGAACGCAATATTTAGAACACATAATACATCGCTCAAATGGTTATCATCTAACTAAACTATTGTGGACCCTACATCATTAAGAGATCTATTATTACCAACAAATATTTGTTTAGTGATAGATTCATTAAGAGTAGAAAAAATGGCTTGATCATTATCCATATGATAAGATGCTCTAAAGTCAATAAGTCACCAATTAAAAGAAGTATTAGATACTTCATTCAAGGATAAACCAAATATTAAAGTGCATATATAGCTTCAAGCCTTACCCAATGGTCATTTAGGTTATTACTTCCCTAAAGGTGAATTTGTAGATCATTAGAGATGGACATTTTGATTAATATAAATTATTTATCATCTTTATTATCCCATTTAGATTTCTTTACAACATTAATGGGATTTTTTCATTTTCCAAGGTAATTCGATACAATCCTTTACTTTAAAGTACATCCCGCATATGAGATTTTCATTAGAACTAGTTTATTCTAATAAGCAAAAGTTCACTTAGACTAGAAATATTAAAATATGTAAGTGAGATGGATTTAGAAGTATAAATTGATGGAAAGGTTTTGAAAATATATGAAACTTAAGAAAATGGAAGTGAAAATGGACTTTAGATGTCAGATTTATGCCTTTTTCAAGAAAGACATAAAAGGTAACCAAGGTGTTATATGTCAAGCGGAGGTTGGGTCACATGGTGATGGATGTACAACAAGGTTGTTAAGTATAAAAATTAAGAAAAAAATCCATTCATTTTCTAAATTTACCTATAAGATTACTATTACAAATAAGTTACTTACGAAGCAATCCACTTTTATAAACTAAAATCATTTTTAGAATAAATTTATTTTATAAAGTATAGTTGAATGCAAAAAATAACTTTAAAAAACAATAAAGTTTTGTTTTGTTTTGTTTTTTTTACGATGACCCAACAGTATAATTTAAGTGAGTTGCACTTAATAACAAGTTTCTGCATGTACTTCACATTAAAGTTTATTTGGGCAAGAAATTTCAATGTTCTAGTACAATTATAATTTGAGTCAATTGCACTTAATAATAAAGTTTCCATATGTACTTAACAATAAAGTTTGGGTGGGAAGGAAAATTCAAAGTTCTAGTACATGTTATAGGGAACTTTATTTTATTTATTCACTCTTTTATCTAAAAAAATTATTTATAGGTTCACTATTATAAATAAGTTACTTATTGAGTGACCCACTTTTACAAAATAAATGGAAATATTTTTTACAATAATATTATTTTATAAATTAAAATTTAATGGAAAAAGTAACCTAAAAAAATAATGCACTATAATGACTCACCTTTATAATTAAGTCAAATGCACTTAGTAATAAAGTTGTCATATCTACTTAACAATAAAGTTTATATGGGAAGGGAATTTCAATGTTCTAGTACAATAACTTTTTTTAATTTTTTCATTCCTTTTGCTAAGTTTGCGTATAAGCTCACTTTTATAAATAGGTTATATTTTTTATTTAGTGGGAAGACCTATCATTGCTCAGTGGTCAAACCAGCAGTGGGGACAACCATCTATGGTTTCTAACCGTGAATGTAGGCTGGCTCATCACTGTTATTCATGGAAAACCATGCCACATGGAATGATTCGTTGATGATTCATAAGGGGGCAGGTTTTCACTCTTGCTAGATGCCTTTGGGTGTTGGGCCATTAACCTGTTTCCTTACATTCAAGGAAGAAGAGCTCTTAGCCAATCCAGGGCAATTTTAAAGCTTCTGAAGTGACCCACTTTTATAAAATAAATAAAAATAATTTTTACAGTAAACTTATTTTATAAATTAAGGTTGAATGCAAAAAGTAATTTTAAGAAACAATAAAGTTTTTTTTTTTAAAATTAATCACCTTCATAATTTAAGTCAAATGCACTTAATAGTAAAGTTTCCATATGTACTTAACAATAAAGTTTATGTGGGAATGGAATTCAATGTTTTAATATAGGTTATAGGAACTTCATTTCAACATTGTAGCAATCTTAGTCATGGAATATGGGGAACTATGGGCCAATCACAATTCCATCCATTAACATGTCAAATGCAATAATGGAATTGTGTGGATACATGGATACTTTAGCATCCAGATTGATGACATTGGAGAGAAACTCAGGTAAAGAAATTGATGTTTTTGTGAGTATACTTGAAGCCTCGAGTCGATTCTGTATAGAAGTTGGTTCACAAGTTGGAGAATTTCGGGCATTATTTTTCCCAACCAGCTTTGAGTGGAGGCAAGCTCCTCACTAAAAAATTTACCAACCTAGATCCATCTAACTTTGGACCTATCATGTGTCGAGACGGATCAAATCCTTCGATTTATATGGTCATTTAGATTTTTATTTAGGCCGACATTAATTTGTTTGGAGGAAATTATATTTATTAATTACACACGTGTGAAGTCTATGTTGAACACAAACATACTTACACATGGCCCTCATACTGGGCTGTAGAATGTGCCTCTTGACGCAATAACCCTTTTCCATTATGATTCCATGTGCCAAAATATTGCAATTGTCGAATGGTTATATACATCATATTTTAAAAAAATTGAGGAATGTAGGCCTCCTATCATATAGATCATTTCTCTTTACCTTTTATATTTGGAATTAGAACCTTAGGCCGATATAATGTCGTTAAAATTTATTTTAGAAATATAGGTCAAATCCAATCATTCAATGAGGTTGAATATCATGATCATGATCACTGCAGATGAGAATGAATTTATAAATTTATTAATTCTCAAGTTCTCAAACTTCTAAATCAACATAATTCTATAATGTTATTTTTTTGGACAATAGCCTTTGTAGAGTATAAGAACATAAAATTTGGCGCACTTGGGGGAAATGTATTTGTAGCATGCAAAGACATTGTCAATAAGATATGTGATTGTGTCATCCTGTATTTTTGAAAGTGTAATAGATTCATTAACTAACTTCTTAGGATGTTTCCTTTTTTAACCCATCTTACAAAATTAGAAATTAACATACATAATATATATATGGAAAACTATATAAATGAATAGAAATATAAACTATACATATGTAATATTTTTAATTGAAAAAAAAATGTATATGCTAATATTTTTTAATTTAGTCGTGGTCGAGAATGTACCCGACTCAAGCACGTTGATGTATGAATGGATTGGACTAACCTCGACTAGGTTGGAGGTTGCAGTTGGGCTTAGAAATAATGACTAACACCCAGGCAACTGAACGATTTTCTACGTGGGAAAATATTATTAGTTTTTATGCAAATAATATAAAATATTAATGCATGATAGTTTAATTAATATGTGTGTTTGTGTGTGCAATTTATATCTTTATTCATTTATATATTTTTCCATACAAATATTTTATATGCTAATTTCTAATGTCGTAATGAAAAATAAAAATTTCAAAACCATTGACTATCCTATATGTGGCAGTAGCTCAATGGACCATGTGGCACACCTAGTAGTAGCCATCTGAAAGGCCAAGCAGAGTCGGGCCTATCCATAACCCGATCATTGACATAGTCGGGCTTGAGGAGAAGTCGAGAGAAATTGTAGTCCTGCAGACCTCCCGACCTCATGTTGTGGGCCAAATAGTTAGTCAGAGGCAAGGGAGTGGATGCATAACTTTGCCCACGTGTCCGTAACTCTAACACGTCACATAATAAATACTAGGTGAAAAATTACTGAACCATACATAGTTTCTGCCTGTAGTGTGAATATCACTATGGTTCTAGTAAGGTCCATAGGTGTCAACATTTGGAAATTTCCTCTTCCTATGCTAGGGTTAGCTATGAGAATTAGTAATGGAATTTTCATATGATATGGGATGGTCGTCGAGATGCCCAAGGTTTTGGATGTAGGAATTGGTTTTAGCAGAATGACCATCCTCAACAAGCATTAAGATTTCAATGTATTGTTAACTACAATCACTGGTCATTTATTTTTTTCTTTAGTTTACTTTGCTTTCAAATAGATGAATGGATGGATGGATTGATTCAATGTTGTGCCTTCCATTTTCTGCATGATGGTATATCATTTCTCAAAGGAAGGACTTGATTTACCTAATATTCTTATATTCTTGAAATATGTGCAAAATTATCTTATGAAAGTTTTTATAATAGTTTTTAATTAATGATTTATAAATTCCTTTTAAAATTATAATTTATATTTATTTACAATTGTGTAATAGATAATATTATTTGATGTGGTTGGGAATTTGGATGCTCCCTGCGAATAAAATAATAGTTCTTCTCGACTTGAGGGCTTTTCATTAATCCTTGATGTTTCATGCTAGTAATTGCTCCCACTGATTAAAATGGAGCTTGGCTGGATTCCATTTTAGGTTTGTCTACTGGACTATCTGACTACCTGACCTATGATTCTTCCTTCTATAAATAAAAATTATAACTTTTATTGGCTTGAGCACTTTTCATTATTCTTGAATTTTTTTTTCTAATATAACAAGTCGCTGGTCATGTTTGGCTATAGTTTATAAATAGAGGTTTGCCCAATTTCGACGCTAATATTGCCTCCTTCAATAAATAATTCACACGTCTTTTCACATTAAATTTAAATTCATTGCATGTTAAGTGAATTAAACAACTCAAAGTTCAAGATATAATCAAAATCAAGTAACGTTTTTCCTTACACACTTTCAAAACTCTGTGTTTCTCTTTAAACCTGTTGTATCATCTCTTCTCTGAAACCACAACATGGGAACTTGAATTTCAATCTAAACTGTGACAATTTGTCTTATAAGTTGCAGCTCCTGCTAAGTGGTAATATTTCAAAAGGTTTCTTCTTGTTGAGTTAAATTGGTTTTTATAAGAAATATTAATTATCTGTTCTATTGGGCATGTAGAATGAAAAATGGTGAAAAATCGAAAATCCCCTGCTTCGGCAAGGAGTTGAACACACTAAAGAAAAACTAAAGCAAGTGGAAGATCAAGAATCAAGGGACTATACTATGATCTCAGCTTTGATTTTTGATACGACTTACAAAATTCATGATGTTGGTATGATGAAATGGGAATAAATTTATAATTTATTTAAAAATAGGGAGTGGCTAAAGTGAGAAAGTTATAATAAAGAAAAAAATGCATAGTATGAGAACATTAGAAGGACAAAGTTACACAAGATTGGTGCTAGAGCTAGTATATTTCCCTATTATGACATGATACAATCAAATTTGAGCCATGTTAACATTCATACATGCACAGTTACATATTCAAATAGAAATGTGATAGCATCTTAGAGGCCATAAACAATTTGAACAATTTATAAGCTTAGTTCTCCTAAGTTATTATTTACTTGTAAATTTCTCAATAATTTCAACGATACAATTTTTAAACAGTGGAAACAATTATGATAGACTAATTGAAGACTATTTGCGCAAAGTGGAGGGCTTCAAATTCAAATTGTCTAAGGATTACCCCATTATTATTTTCAAAAGGCCTTTTAGGTTCATCATCAAAATATTGTCCAAATTATATGGGAAAAAGAATCTCGAGCATTGCAAAATTCACTAGGTATCATTGATTCATAGTATCCACAATGTCTCAAAACATTTTAATTAGACCGACATTCTCTTCCAAAACTTGATAGATGCTTTGAAGTTAGCAGTTGCATGCCCTTCGGGCTACAGACTCATTTTTTTATGCCTAGTTACCTATTGGACATTGTCATTGCCTCTGTCCCTGTAGTGGCCAATCTAGGGTGCTAGATTAGACTAGATTTATTATCAACCAAGGTAGGTAAACTTAGAGGCACGTGTCTAAATTTTATAGACATAAAAGGATTCCTAACTAAGTGTCTACCGTGACAGGCTACAACACTCCTTTACAGGAGGTTAAAATATGTTTCCTCTCACCTTAACACTCAGATCACCTAATTTATCTAACTGTCCTAAAGATACAGCGTATTGCTAGACTGAGTTTTCAACCCTCTTACAAGGATGTTATGCACAAAAGCTCTTTCTAGCTAACACACTAAGCATTCATGACAATCAAAAGCACACTGAATTTTAAATGCATGGAAACAGAGTCTACGGAGATGCTTTGAAATCTAATGATCGATCAAATCTTTTACAAGATATTGTTCAATGATCTAACAATCAAATCTTCAAGCTATCACCATGAATATCATTTGCAAGAATTTCTAATCAAATCGATAAACTCACAGACATGGAAATAGCATTAAACACTATGCACACTACTCAAATTCAAAACGCTATGGAAATGAAATTAACCGTATACTAGTCCATGTAGGGCCCGTCCATGCTTCAATGGCACACTGAAGAAACCTCAAGCAACAAGAATGTTAACGCATAAGCACTGTTGGAGTAAAACGGTGATTGTAATTAAGTTCTGAAGATTAAAATCACATACAAGAGCAGCGTTCTAGAACAATACACAAAGATAAAATCGTCCTTGAAACAATACAATATGTTGTCTTTATCTGCTTGTCTCCTATCTAAATTGAATGTACATACATTAAGCAGATGTTTCTGCTTTTACAAAAGAGTGATTTTTGTCCTTTCTAATCTAAACCGATTTCCAAAAGCAAAATGAAATCAGTTTGGGAAACCATGGCTTTTTGCTTCCTTTGTGACCAAAAAGGCTGGGTTTGACCAGCATTGACCGCACATCCAGGAGCGTTAGATTTGCTGTTGAATCAATTTTTCACCATGCATGTACATTCCAAATCACGTTCCTATCCATTGCTTTGACTTGCCTGCCATGCCACGTGTCACATCATAAACCATTTACAGGAAGTCATGACATCCTGTAGTCTTTTTGTTGAAAATTCCTAATTTTTAACATAAAAATTCACAAATTAACTTTTATGTAAACTAACAACTATAATGCTATTGATTAATCAATTTCGATGGATATGAGGGGTCTATGGGAGAAAAAGATAGACAAATGATGGTGTTTCTAGAAGAAAAGGATGGCAATGAAATGGTACCAACATCTCCTCCAAGCTCAATGATTTAGCATGTCCTCATGCTAATCCTGAGGTGCTTCCTTTATACTCTGTTCCTAACTGTGCCTCTGCTGCTTGTAACAATTCATCTATATTCTTCTGAGCTTGGGCATCCTTCTAAATGTGGTGCTCATGTTTCAAATTCTTGTATTTCTCTTTGAGAGCTTTCTTTTGAGTATTCCATTTGGTTGCCCACTTGCAAATGTCAGTTTGTTCAGCCTTGAGTTCTTTGATTTGCTCCTTAAGCTTCTCATTTTTCTGCTGAGTTTTCTTACTCTGAGTTCTCAACATTTCATTCTCCCTCTTGATGACCTTCTCTAGCATGTTGGCCTCCATCAGTTCTTCTTTTAACTTTTCAATTTGTTTTTCTAACCTCCTTTGTTTCTTGTTTGCAGGTGGTGACTCTTTCCCTTGTCTGTTGTTTCTCTCAAATTCCATTTTGGCCTCCAGTCCAGGCTGTGAATGAGCACTGCTCTCAATGTCCATCGGTGCATGTGCATTTGACTCTGGTTGATCTTCTTGTGTCTGGGTCTTTTGTATTCTCCTGGATCTTCTTGTATATGTAGTGAAAAACTTGTCTTGTTCAATTTTCTGGGCAGCTTCTTGCCTCATCTTTCTCGTCCTTACATAACTACTGGGTGGAGGGGCATTTCTTGTCTTGCGCATAGGGATTTCCTCATCAATGTCAAGCATAAATCCTGAGTGCTCTTGCTGTTCCTGTTCATCTTCTCCATCTTTGATTTGATTGGCAACCAGAAATTCCTTCCATGTTTTTCCCCTCTCTGCACTTCAAATTCAATTACAATTTTAATTAACCCAAAATGGTACAAGCTTTTATCCTCATTACCCTTTTGCTTTTGAATAGTTTTTGACATCTTAGTCAAACTCTATAATAGGAAATAGGGTAGACTAGTGGTGCATTGCCCTTTTAAATGCAACAGGAGTTTGATGTGATACAAATAGACTATGCTGTAACGACCCTCACAGGTAACAAATTTATGAATAATATACACCATTTCATCCCATGGGTGCATCAGCCAGCTCCTAGGGACACCCTTTTTCTAGTTAACAGATGAAACCCTCGACCTAGACATGAATTGGGTCCACGATTTTTCCTTGAATTGTTTTGTTTTGAAATATTTTTCTCCTTCTGGGCTGATCCCCAAGGTTTGTGCTATGGTGTCTTTTGAAATCCTAAAAGAGAAGTTGCCTATCAATGCTTTCTCTCCATTAAATGTAAATGCAAACTGCTTAGTTACTTCCTCATTGTTCCCATTAAACTTCTCCAGGAAGGGTAACCATTGTTTTTCCCTTAAAATTGTAATACAATCATCATATGATACTGGGAACTATCAAATGTATTAGGCTCTACTCTATTAGTCATTTTGACAAAGAAACTCCTGTTCTAACCCTCTTCGTTTATGCTTAATAATTCAACAAGGGTCTCTTGATTTGTTACCTCTGTTTTTCGCTCCACTCAACCGACCTGGTAGCGCCCTCTATTCTCGAGGTCAGCTTCTTCAATGACTTAGGCAGCGACCGGATGAATGTCCTTGGATTATGGCGGAGGTGGAAACTCGTGAGCCCAATTACTATGCTCTCCCTTCGTAGCACCTGCTGTTCTCGGCCTTCTTTGAAATCACAGTGTTTGAATTACTAGTATGGAACACCCTTTTTACAAACTGAGAATGAAATGGAACTTTAACAACCGACTTGACCTAATTCACTATAATGATAATGACAGAGCGTATTCATATTACAAAGACAGAGGAGTAGTTGTACTGGGTTGTATAGGTACCATCATGAGAACGTTGTAAGCATATATGGAGTGTTGGAGTGATGATAACGGATAGTTGTTTGCATGAGTCGACTTGGGTCGAACGATCATGTTATAACTTGGCCGATTCAAAAAAACAATGACTGAAATCATTTAACACTTGGCTCTCCAATGATTCACCACCTGTCCCTTGCTCATTGGTACTTGGCCGATTAGGAAAATGTTGGACCGATAGTAAGGTTTGATGGCCGATTCAAGAATGAGGAGTTAATAATAAGGCTTGAAGGGTGGTGTAGTAGAATATTTAAAAATCGTAGGAGGAGTATGGTGATAAGCTAGAGTGTGTTGGGAAATGATAGGAATTAGGAATGTGACAAGGGTGATGGGTATAGGGGTGTTTTTGAAATTGATCATAAGCAATCATAGTCATCACATTTAACACTAAAATAATCCAAGAATTTAAATGTTAAAAATAAAAATTACAACAATACATTACGCTGTGTTGGTTGATCAAAAGTTGAGTTGGCATGCATAAGTAGGACTGATCTTTATTGTCCAGATATGACTAATCTTCACTGTCCATAACAGGTCCCTTCTGAAATGGATTTGGATACAACAGGTCCCTCTGAGATCTGGAGAGTGTTTGTGCAGCTTCTTTGAAATCTGAAAAAGAACTATGTATGTGCAACTTCCTTGATCTTTTGGTATTGATGGAGCCTTGATGATAAGCAACCTTTGAAACTCTGTTGAAACCTTGTTGAAGCTTTGCTGAAGTAGCTTGAGATAACAGTCTTTAACAGGTCCCTTTGATGTTTGTTGAACAGGTCCCTCTAATGTTGGTGTTGGTAACATAGTCTTCTGAACAGGTCCCACTGCATATTGCTTGAACAGGTCCCTTTGATTAGAACAAAGACAAAAACAACTTCTTTATTGAAATACTGAAGTGCTTGAAACAAACTCTTTGAGAATTTACAATGAGGAGATGAGATAAGGAAAACAAAAATGTTGATGCGTCTCCCCCACTAAATCTTTGACTTGTCCTCAAGTCATTATTGTATCGATGAATCAAACAGTAAACAAATAAAACAAGGAATTCTTACCAGCCAAAGAATTGGTTTTCAAGTAAGAATTATGGGTTAGAGTGTGCCAGAGTCTGGTTTTCACATCTAAACCATTATTAATTATTTTTTTTTTATTTTTATTTTTTATTTTTTTAATATATTTTATTTTTTTAAGTGAAATGAAATGAACTAAGGTAGAAATATCACAACTGAAGGCTACAGTATCTCAACCTCCCTTTGTTGAGATACAGTTTGAAGAAAATCCTCCTGGGTGATGGGCCTATGATATAGTTTCAACCTATGGCCATTGACAAGAAAGGGGTGACCTTCTCCATCAATGGTAATAAGCTTGACTGACCCATTTTCATAAACTTGAACTATTTCGTATGGGCCCATCCAATGTGTGGTAAATTTGGCTTTATGATCTCTGAATTTAGAGTCAAAGAGTAAAGCCCAGTCTCCTTCTTTGAACTGTTTCTTTTTGATGTGCGCATCATGCCACTGCTTCCTTTGTTTCTGCATTAGGAGTGTTGTCTCCTCTGCTTGCTGCCTCATTTCATCCAGTTGGTTCAATTGCTGAATTCTTTGTTGTTGGGCTTCATTAAGATCAATTCCTAAATCTGCAGCCATCTTATAAGTATGTATTTGAAACTTAATAGGAAGCATTACCTCTTTGCCATACGCCAACTGATATGGTGTAAATCCTGTAGTGTTCTTCCACGTGATTCTATAAGCCCAGAGTGCATCTTTGAGCTTCTCTTCCCAATTCTTTCTTTTCATTGCTACGGTCTTAGTGATAATTCTTTCCAATGTTTTATTTGTGGATTCCACCTGGCCATTGGCCTGTGGAT
>APFE031695061.1:8786-97420 GCA_000404065.3 Pinus taeda | reverse complement strand
ACCGACAACCAAAGTAAAAATTTTATTGGAAAAGAGCCCTTCTTATCATTCAAAGACAAAGCACATTGATGTTTAGTATCACTCTGTGAGGGATATGGTAGAGGAAAAAAAGGTGTTGCTGGTAAAGGTGGACACTTTGAAGAATGTTGTAGATGAATTGACGAAGTCTCTGAGCATTGAGAAGTTTTCTTAGTGTAGAGAAACAATGTGCATTGTAGGGATGGACCAATGACTAAGCTCTCTTGTGACCCCCTATATGGAAAAGAAAACAAAAAGTGGAAGAATGTTGGTTGTATGTTATATTCGTTCCACGAATAGTAGCACGCGTGGCGGGGGGGGGGGGGGGGTCACAGGGGGTTGGTAAGTTCTCTAAGGTTTGGATCCATAGGAATCTCTTGTGTATTTTGTTTTTATATTATCATCATTGTGTATTTTCTGGTTTTTAGAATTTGCTTGTAGGTAATTGTATGTTTACAGGGTTAAAACTACAAATTCTTATTCTACATAGATGTGTTGACCATGCCTAACTGATGTAGGATTCCTCTTTCCCTTGCAAGATTCCTCTTTTTTCCCCATTATCATTCAGGCATCCAATGGCCTTTTGTCTTTAAACAATCTAACTTTTGGTCCTGTGAAGGTACAACCAATCCATACTCAAATAATCTATATGTCCAAGTGAAGTAACATTCAAATGTGTTGTTGTAGCATAGCCATTCAACTCAAATGCACAAGCTCTTACCCAGTGATGATCTCTTCTTTAGTACTTGTAACCAACCTAACCACCAACCAAAGACTCTGAATCACTTGTTCTTGCAAGACACACTTATTCACGCAGGTCAGGATTAACATAACTTTAAATTATAATAATAGGATCAAATAAAAAATAGAAACACTCACCAAGAAGCTTTACCTTCCATCTCAATAATGTTGGGTTGTGTTATATTCTTTCCATGACTAGTCGATGTAGTTTACGGGGGGCAGAGCCCCCCCTTCGTTGCGTCGATTGCACAGTGAGGGGGTCATAGGGGGTTTGAGGGGGGCAGGTAGTCCCCCTGTATGGGGTCTGGGGAAATGCCCAGGGAATTTTTTTTTGGACCCTATATTAGGTTGGGCAAACCTACCTATGGTTTTGTGCATGGTTTTCGGTCCATGGTATTGGATGCTTCGACATGTATAATTATGTATTGTAACATTGAAAGGAACATAATGAAAAATCAAGCTGCTAGTCCCAGTTTTGTGATCCATGGGAAAATCTTTGTGCATATGTGTTTTATGTGTTATGCTCTCGCATTGTTTATTTTCTATGTTTTAGAATTCATATGCAGGTAATTTCTGTACAGCGTTAAAACCTACAAATAATGGATAATTCCAAGGAATGTTATGACCAACATACCCAACTCTCTGTGTCTCCTAAGCGTTATAGATTTGAGGTCTACCACCCTGGTACAATGGACAATCCTTCTTGCAATGATCTTTGCCACATATCCAACACTGCAACGGTCCCTTACCATCACCTCTATTTTGTTGCTCTTCAAGCTGCGAACCATGTCCCTTCTCAACTGCATTGAACTTATTGTAAGGAGTAACATTTCTCTCTCACCTGCATCCTAAGGTCTTCCCCACTTTCATGGCCGCTTCCCTTTAATTTTCTCATTTCTCTTCAAATCATGCTTAGGCTCAGATTTGTGATTTGGCTGCTCATAACAATGCTTCAACTTTTGGATGGCTTCCTCCTGTGACCGTGGCTCATCAAACTCAATCCTGTCTTTGTATGTTGCTAGAAACCCATTGATGAAACTTTGAATCTTCACCTTCTCATCCTTGAGATAAGGAACATACCTCAACAACTACAAGAACCTACTAATATACTCATAATCTATCATAAAAACCCCATCTACAACTCATAAGAATCTTGAGTGCTGTCATCATAATATCTCTATGATGGGCACTTCTTCTTTAAGAGTCTCTCGAAGTCATCCCAAATCAACTCTTCTTCTCGAATACCCTTGAAATTCTTCACATCTTCCCACCAAATGCTTGCTTTCCTTTTAATACTAAAGGTGGCTATTTTGGCTTTCATGTTCTCTGAGTAGTTATGCAATTTGAATAATTTCTTCATCCCAAGCAACCATGTCTCTACATCTTCTGACTTATTCATCTCTCCATCAAATGTAATATGTTTGACTTTCTTGAACTCCTTAGGAAAGTACTCACTCCTCATAGAAGAACGATGGCAATGACGATTGTGATAATGTCTCCTATATGAGGAACTAGAATGATGCCCATACATATCAGTCCTCCTGTTAGGCGTATCCAATGATTTTCCACCTCTAGATGTATCCCCTTTATCCAACCTATATCCCGACCGAGACATGCTACCATAGGCTCCATTAGTTTTCTCATCCTTCTCTTAATTGATTCTCAACTATACATGTCTTTGCAAATCTAACAAGTTGTGAAGAATCACTACATTGACTTTTGAGCCTCAACCAACCTGTTATTATCTGCTTTGCAACTTCCGATCTCTACCATCAAACTCATTAATGTATTTTCTATACTGGGAGAATACTCATCTCCTTGCTGCCAAATTGATCTGTGGGGAGAGTCATGGTAACTGTAGTCGACCATTTTTCTCATCATGTATGATTCTCTTCTTCCTGCAAGTAGACCATGTGAGATAAACCAAATAGATACCAAATCAAAACCATACCTCATTAATGTTTAGGGGAGGCTTATCTCATCTGCAAAATCAGTCCACATTAGAATGATACATATATAATCATAATCATATCAATATAACAACATCATGCATGACCATACCAATTGTATACCATGACCCCATGAATTAAAACCATAACCTCGACAACATCATATTTTATCCAAAGAGAGCGCAACCCACTCTGATACCGGCCTTTAACTA
Source organism: Pinus taeda (assembly GCA_000404065.3). Taxonomy (NCBI): domain Eukaryota; kingdom Viridiplantae; phylum Streptophyta; class Pinopsida; order Pinales; family Pinaceae; genus Pinus; species Pinus taeda. The sequence continues at coordinate 94,500 of APFE031695061.1, read as the reverse complement.
CCTCCTCCTACATTTAACCACCTTCATCAGTTTTCTGGAGGTAAATATGAGTTGAGGGTCACTATGATAATACTCAACCTCCTATATGACCTTAAGGAAATGGAATCAAAAGCTTAAGACCTTGCCGACTTCCCTTAGGTGTTACATTACCTCCACGAGCTACCCAATCTCTCCAAGTGTCCAACCCCTGAGCTAACTCTCTTTTTCATTGACTTGGGCTCTCATTAACTCCCTTGAAAAGGCCTCCAAGTGACTATAAGCCTCTAGTCACTCCCATAGGCCTTCTTCCCAATGACTATGGACTTTTCCAATCATTTCTATGCCAACAACCCTAAATTTTGAGCCACTTTTTCAAGGCTAGGAAGAAAGCCTCTACCCAGAACTCAATGAAACTTCAAGAAATGATGAATAACATAGAAACAAAGCTTCTAAACCAAAAAAATTAACAAGGAATTGACCTTACCCCTCCCAACCAGCACATACATTTCGTCAAACACATGGTAGACATGCAATCTACAGGTCATGAATGCATATCTAAACATAGGGATCTGAAACTTATCTGAGGTTTAACAAGAAGGACCAATGCATTCTCACAATAGCTGCCATAATTCCATTTAGGTTATGCATTCATTAACCAGACATTCATTACTTAAAATGTGATAAGATCCATACTTAGATTTGTCATATAACCATGCTTATAAACAACATATAACTAGATAGATAACAACGATAGAACATCCATTAAAGACACATAATAACAACTATAATTACTCATCAAAGACAAGATAAACTTAGCTCTTATTAACCATATGCAAAATCCAACCAAGTCAGAGACTTCCACGTACCACCCAACCATAGATTGGGCTGAATTGAATCTTTCTTTCAGCTAATCAACCTTATGCCATATTCCAAGCATGAACGTAGGATCTCATGGGATGAATAAATCCATAAACAACTAAGGGAATCTAATGTTTAAAACACCTCCACCCTCACCATACCGTGATCTCACCTAAACCGGTCTCGAGATCACAAACCTGAACTGATATTGATGCCTCAGAATTCCTTCACCGTCGCTTGAGGAATTTTCCTATCTCCACCCACCTATTGAGGGCTTCTCGAAGAAAACCATCTCCATCCCCAACCCTCGGGATTTTCCTAATACCACCTTACTCGGATCTAAAACCTTCTAGTTATCCAAATCTCAACGAATAAAGAATCCCATCACACCATGACTATTTGGAAATGGCAAGGCAAGGCTAAAAGCACAGTCGAAACCCGAAAAAACCCATGCCAATGACAACAAATGAACCAAATAGAAACATGCACATGCCATGCATGCCAGAACTAGATAGGAAATCATACATGCAACCTATTACCTACAATTATTCCTGCTGAAGCTGCTTGATCTAAACTTTCCTTGCTTGATCCTTTCTTTCCTTTTCTTTCCTTGTCCTTCCTCTACTTGATGGCTTTCCTTCTCCTCTTGGTGTTCTTCTCCTCTCTCAGACTAATTCCAAAACAAAACTGATAAAAATGCCCCAAACTAATGCTCTGATGTCTTTTATTATTGATGCCTCTAATTTCTTCATTTCCCTTCAATTTCCTCCTCAGATGCAACCTATGACCTTTGACCTCCCTTTTCTTCTATTTTCCTTTATTTTCATAAATAAAGTACCAATAATGCCTTTTTTCCTTTTCAAATCCGCTTTCATTGCCTTTGCCAATTTCCCCTTAGCCATAATACACAACAAGTGATTTCCACTAGGATGTTTTGCCGAAAATTCATCTTGGAATAAGTGTCCCATGAACTTGGTCTTATTTTTCCTTTATTAAATTTATTACATGAACTTTTAACCCAAGGTTACTATAGATAATTACCTAGTGTTGTTTATGGAACAAATTTTGCAAACAATATCGAGGTCAGAAATATTCTCGTTGATGAACGGTTTTTCTGGTTACAACCATGTTCTGGTGGTGGAACCTAATAGACATAAGACCACTTTTAGGAAAAAATTGGGACTTATCAATGCAATAGCTACTTTCCAATGTGCTATGGACATCAAATTTCATGATTTTATTGGAAAAATAATTGTGGTTTACTTGGATGATGTGATAATGTTTTCGAAGAAGAGATCTGATCGCTTGCATCATTGAAGGAAAATTTTCGAGCGTTGTCGCAAATACTGGATATCTTTGAATCCTAAAAAGAGCATTTTCATATTTTCTGAGGGAAATCTCTTGGGCCACATCATCTCAAAGAGTGAGATTAAAGCGAACCCACAATGGGTCAAAGCTATCACTTAGATTCCCATTCCAGTAAGCAAGAAAGTTATGCAATCCTTCTTAGGGAAAATCAATTTCCTTTGTAAGTTCATCTCAGGCTATGCATAGATAGTAAAACCATTATGGAAGATGATCAAGAAGGATGCAATCTAGAAATGGGATAAAAGGGAAAAAGATGATTTTGGTTGTATTAAGAAAGCAATCGTTGAAGCTCCAACACTATATAGTTCAAATTTCAACAAATATTTTCTGTTGTATACCTTCGCTTCGGATGTAACTTTGTTTGTAACCATTTTCATGCAAAAGGATGATCAAGGTAACCAAGAACCTTGTTCATTCATGAGTGTTGGATTGCAAGGACCTGAATTAAACTATAATACCATTAATAAGTAAGCTTACATAGTGTATAAGGTAGTGAAACACTTTTGGCCATACCTTCTGAAAAACCATGTTATCATCTTTGTGGCTTGCCCAATGGTTAGATCATTGTTTCTTCAACAAGAGCTAGGTGAAAGAGGGGTGAACTGGATAACAAGATTGCAAGAATATGATCTTGAGTTCAAGCCAATTCACACAATAAAAGGCCATGGTCTATGCCAGCTAGTAGCAGAAATGGTCAATACACCAGAAGGTGAATCTTCTAAATGGGAGTGGGAAATTGAAATGTACAACATCGAACAAACCACCCCCACTGTCACATCGACCTCTTGGTATGCATATGTCTGACAATATTGATGAGCCTCATCATTGGGTAACTATATGGACCTTAAGTCACCTCCTAGCTGAGTCATATAAACTCTTCTCACAATTTATTACATGTTTTGATTATATTTTGTTTAATGATATGAGTTAAAGTGAGATATTATGCCTAGTGGACTAATATGCATTGAATGCAGGATTGAAAGAGAAAATCGAGGAATTTTGGAAAGATTAAGGTTTGAAACTTGAATGGGACAAGGGAGAGAGATTGTAGGAGGTAAATCCTCCTCATTTACTCCTTCCTCATTCGAATATTCCTCCATTAATCACACCAAATCGGAGTACAAGCAACCAAGTCATGAAGATCAAAAGGCAATCGAGCAAGTGATAGTCAAAGAGTTAGATCATCTCGATTTTGGGAGCTGAGCCTCCCTAGATTTAAGGAAATTATTGGGGACTTCAGTTGTATAAATAAAGAGGTCTAGAGCCTCATTAGGATTCGAATTTTTGTTGTAAAAACACTAGCTATTTTTGAGCTCCAGACTTGTGGAAGATATTGCTATGTAATTTTCTGTTTCGATAATGAGAATGAGCTTTTTCATGATCCAATACTGAGTTAACACAGAGGGCTGAAGCTCTTGCGTTAGGGCCCAACCCTAGCAGCAAAGGCTCCTCTTCTTGTATATGTATGCTTAGATTAGTTTCATATATTCATGATTAAATTGTCCTTAGAAGCATTTCATTATAGGCAATGTAGATTTGATTGGTTTGTTTATTAGTTTTCGTCCGTTTGTGCTTTACTTCAGCAACAAGTTAGAAGGAAAAAAGCATCACAAAGCTGTTAGTAGGTGTCTTGGCCTCACTTCTTCCTTCAAGGATCATGACTTGAGGGAAGGACCCCTATATAGCCCCAAAAAGATAGAATTCTATTTTCTCATAGAATTTAGAGTTTACTGTACTTGAACCAACATTTGATCAGTTTGCAAGTGTAGGATTTAATTATCATTTCCAACATATTCAGTCTTACAGTAGATCTCATCAATGATTTCATCTTATTCTGCAAATTTTCCTCATGCATGAAGCAGACAGGTAGCTCATTAAACTCTGTTTTTCTAGCTTATTATAATTCTTCTTGTTTACATGATTTTTTGGAAAATACCAATATTTCATGCAAAGAAGGTGTTTCAGAAGTAGAGAGAGATCCCATAGCAAGAAACCACCTTCAAAATTCATCCATCCATAATCATTCCTTGCTTTCACCAAGACCTTCACCAATTTCATCATTTTACATAGAAACTCCTCCAAGCTTGTTGAGCAAATCCAACCATCTCCTAACCTTGGTTTTGAGTTTTGAGTGAACCTAGGAATTTTATCACTCCATTCCACCTACCAAACACCTTCCCTAAGCCTTCTATCACCTCCAGCACCCATCGTTTTTCTCTCGGTTGTATCCTGTAGAAATACTAGGAATCTTGTAGGTTTTTAGGACATCCTATAGGTTTTCTTGTAGTGGCCTGTTTTGACGCCGAATTGAGGGAAAACCTCTAGGAAGCCACATAAGGGTACTTGAGGGTCTCCCAAACCTCCCAAGCATCCACCAGCATCTCTAAGCCACCTTTCACATAACCCAAAAGAGATTAGGTTTACACTTGATTTTCCATAAAAAGAATAAAAAAAAAACAAATTTATCAGTCCTTTACATGCACAGTAGTGATGTTTGATGTTTTGAACTTCCATGCTTAGAACAAGAGAATTTCATACATGTTAGCTTGGCATTCTTGTAAAGCATAGTTTCTCAGCAGCTAGTTAGATAATGGTGTGTTTTTAGCATAGGATTTCAGTCATTTTCCTTATTGTAGTAGACAAGCTTTCTCCTAGAGTAGATTTCTCCTTCTCTCATTAGCAATCAAGCTTCTTCTGAATACATAGAAGTGTGGCTTGAAAGCCCTAGTAGTCTCTCGCCAATTGAATAGTGACAAAAGGCAGAACCATCACTTTTACTTATGTATATAGCACTGTCACTTCCAAGTTTATACGAACCCCGCGTTGATAAAGTAAAGCTTGTAGCTCCAGGAGTTGTAGCATTCATGCTGCAATACTGGTGCTCATCACTTTTTGGCACCGTTTCCCGGGAGGTGTCTGAGTAATATGTGGTTACTGCTTTCTTTCTTCCATTTCTTGTTTTTGATATTCTACTATTAGTTTCATTTCTGCAAAAGTAATTTAGATTGCTTTCTTTTCCACGTTGCATTCTTTTCTTTCCTTTCCATTATACAAGAAATATTTCAATCAAGTAGTTAATTTTTCATTCAGTCAGTAGTTTGCATTTAGTATGCAATTTCAATTCTGCAATTACTTTCACATTTTGAAAAAAACACAAAACAAAACAAAACATTTTTTCATGCCTCATACGAATAAGGATAACTTAGGGAAATATTTGTCAAATACCCCCCCTACTTCAAACAACCAACCTTCCCTCTTATTCGGTGTCTGTGAATTGGAGGAACCCATAGGTGGGAAACGAGACATATTTGAAGAATCTATAAGGGAAGAAGTAGAAGAAGAGCCCATTCCTACTAAACCAATGGCTGAAAATAGAAATGACAGAGGAAATAGAGAAAGAGTTGAGGGTGCTTTCCCCATTAGGGAAACTAATGGGGATACTAAGATGAAAAATATAAGCCCGACTACCTTTCCTTTTTTCCATGGCTTGATCACAGAAGACCTAGACACTTTCTTATTTGAGTTTGTTTTCATATGCCGAACCTATGACTATACAAATGATGAGCAGATGTTGAAACTATTTCCATCCACTCTTAAGGATGCAGCTTTGCACTGGTTCATGGGTTTACCTGGAGATAACATCACACGTTGGGCTCAGATTCAAAAATCCTTCAACAACAAGTATTGAGACTACTATAGGTCTAAAGACACTAAAGAGGAAGTTTTTAGGATGACTTGAGGCAATGATGAATCCCTAGAAGATTATGAAGAAAGATTGCAGCTTAGCTACGAAAGGGCCAAGTGCACACTTGACCCTAAGTCGCTGAAGCTGGTCCTACTTAGAGGAGTAAGGGAAGATCTTCTGGATACCCTACACTTGTTAGCAGGAGGGGATATCTACCAGTTACCCTACGAGGATATCAAAACTATCTTTAGAAACCATTCTAGGGCAGTTAGGAAAAAGGGTAGGGGTAGTCAACCTATGGTAGTTCCATCCTCTTCCAATTCATCCATCAAGGGTGAAATTGGAAATATGCTGGAGGATTTCAAGAGTGAGATGCTACAAAACCTTGCCCTATAGATGGACACTATGCACATTAAGAGAAAGCAGGAGGAAGCAGAGAGAGCCTTGGCCATTTTATGTCCTAGATGCACCAGGAGGAACCCTAGGAACAAATGTCCATTGAATTCTATTGAAATCTTCTCAGTCTGTGAAGAAAACCACTCCACAGACAAGTTTCCTTCTCTACCTGGACTAAAAGCTGAATATCGAGGAGCTGAAGGGGTCACTGAGTAGCTTTGCTACATAAACCAAAGGAGACCTCATGGGCCTAGGCCATACCAGTAGGGAATGCAAGGGTCATCCCATGCATATTACAACCCCAAGCAGACCACATCCATACCTTCTTGGGGCCCCCCTGCTCATCCTTCCTGATCTACACCTCCTCCTTGGTACTTTACACCTCAATATCATTCCCAGCTAGCCATCCAATCATTTCAACCATATGCTCCGCCACAACCTCAGTGGAATGCATTGCCGCAGGGGTGTAGGCCCCCATACAACAATGTTCCAGCTTTATTTCCTTCACCACTTGCTCAACCACAAATTTTACACTCCGCTCCACCTAAACAACCCCAGATGCCTTCCCAGCCAAATCTGCACCTGAACAACAGACATGCACATCAAATATATAGTGGAAAGACATCATATCCAGCTTATGCTATGGAAATTTAGGAAAGCCACCTAAGATCTGGGAGAGTACTTCCGGACAACCAACCTCTACCTCCACCTGAGGAGGTTGAGGAAAAAAGTGAGGAAAGCATGATTAAAGTAAATCCACCACCCTTTCCTGAGAGATTAACCCAACCACTCCAGCCTACCTTAGAAGAGACTGAAATGGGGAGAATTGAAAAACCTATGTGTCAAAATTTCCCTTCTCCAAGCTATTAAAGATGTACCTATTTACAACAAGTTGATCAAGGATAAGTGCTTCAAGCATCCATGGAGGTGAATAACAGATGCCTCTACCATTAATGTGATTGGACAACTGTTCGACTTAATGTTGGGGCAAGTAATCTGTCCAAAGTATTTGGACCCTGGAAGCCCTATAATAGATGTGCACATAAATGCCACCATTGTACCACACACTTTGCTCAATCTTGGGGCTACCATTAATGTGATGACCAAGGACACCATGCTCAAGCTCAACCTCCAAGGTTCATTGAGAAAGACCACAACAGTTTTGCAACTTGCAGAACAATCCACAGTGACCCCTGAGGGGATGGTGGAGGATGTGATGGTCTCCATTGATTCTTGGGAATACCCTGTAGATTTCCTAGTTCTCTAGCCTAAGGTTAAGCTTACTGGTTACCCTCTCATGCTTGAGAGGCCCTAGTTAGCCACTGTTGATGCTTACATTAGCTGCAGAGTTGGAAATATGACCATTAAGAATGGGCATATGTGCAAGCAGTTAGTCCTATACCCTCCCGGTCAGCCATCTATAGAACATGACTTTCCTTTGTGGCTGGAAGAGGAGGAAGAAGATGAATTTTATTTTTCCCAACTATATACCTTAGAAACGACCATGGGAGGGGGACAACATGATGAAGATGATTTGATTGAACACATGCTCCAAAGTCCAACTCCTAGTACGCTGTCCTTAGAAGAAGTAGTAAAGGAAACCCAGAACAACCATAAAATTGATTTATGCTTAGCCGATTCCAACCCTCTTCATGTCAAAACCATAGAATTTGGCCCCAAGAAAGCTTCGAAAATCAATCCATATCTTTCTGTTCTCCAAGAAGAAAAGGTGTGCAACATGCTAAAGGAACATCTAGATGCCTTTGATTGGAGTTATAAAGAAATGAAGGGAGTGCACCCCTCGGTGTGTACTCACCACATTTATATCAAAGAAGGTTGCAAGCCAGTCTGGAAACCCCAAAGGAGGATGAATCCATCTCTTAAAGATATATTCAAAGAACTGTAAAATCTGCTAGATGTAGGATTCATTTACCCTATCTTAGATAACGAGTGGGTCTCTCTTTTGGTGTTGGTTCCAAAGAAAAATGGTAAGTGGAGGATTTGTGTCGATTATAGGGAGTTAAATAAAGCCACAAAGAAGAACCATCTCCCTCTACCTTTCATTGACCAAATGCTAGATGGCCTAGTAGGTAAAAAGTTTTTCTCTTTCCTAGATGGATTCAGTGGGTACAATCAAATCTAGATCAACCCAGAAGACCAGGATAAAACCACCTTCCTTGTCCTTGGGCACTTTCTCCTATAGGGTCCTTCCTTTTGGCCTATGTAATGCTCCTTCCACTTTTCAGAGAGCGGTTTTGAGTATTTTTGTTGAGTTAGTCCAAGATGCGTAGAAATTTATATGGATTATTCTACACCTTATGGAGATGATTTCTAGGAAGCTCTGTCCAAATTAGGTAAGTTGCTGCACAAATGCATTGAAATGAACCTGTCTCTCAGTCCCGAAAAATGTGAATTCTTGATGACTGCAAGGACCATGCTAGGTCATTTAATATCTCAGCAAGGACTACAGGTGGACCCAAATAAAATAGATATCATCCAAAGGGTCCCACCTCCACAAAAGTAGAGAGATGTCAGAAGTTTCCTAGGGTTAGCTAGATACTACCGAAGGTTTATAAAAGACTTCAACAAGTTGGCTTCTCCTTTATTTGGGTTGTTGGCCAAAGACTCTAAGTTTGTATGGTCAAAAAGCTTTCAAGAGGCCCTGGACACCCTGAAGGACAAGTTAACCACTGCACCGATTCTCCGTGGCCCAAATTGGACCCTTCCTTTTCATATTCATGCTGATGCCTCACACAAATCCATAGGAGCAACCCTAGGCCAGACAGATTAAAAATTGCCTTATGTCATTTACTTTATCAATAAGAATCTATCAAAGGCCGAATTGAATTACACAATGACCGGAAAGGATCTCCTAGTTGTTGTGCATTCATTGAAAAAATTTAGGCATTATATCACAAGCTATCAAACATTTGAAAATACTAACTATGCTAGAATCAAATATTTAATGAATAAACCTGATGTGAATGGCTGGATAATTAGATGGTTACTTTTACTACAACAGTTTGATCTAATTATTGTTGATAAGCCTCACAAAGAAAATATTGTTGCATATTTTTTTATCTAGATTAACTTTGCCTGCTAGTGGGGAGGGAATGGTTGATTATTAGTTACCAGATGAGAACTTATTTTCCATTTCAGTTCTCTCTCCATGGTTTGCTGACATAGAAAACTATTTTCTATCTGCACAGTTCCCATCGAATTTGTCCTCTAAAGAAGAAAACAATATTTTGAGGAAGAGCACCCCCTTCACTTGGATTGGGGGCAACCTCTTCAAACTAGGCCTAGATAAAATTCTGATAAGGTGTGTCAGGGAGGAGGAAGTCTTTGACATCCTTCTGACCTGTCATGATGAGCCTTATGGACGTCACTTTGCAACAAAGAGGACAACATTCAAAGTGTTACAAGATGGGTATTATTGGCCCACTCTTCATTAGGATGTGAAAATATATACTAGTCAGTGTGATTAGTGCCAAAGGATGGGAAAGACTACTCCAAGAGATGAAATGCCTCTACAACCTCAAGTGATTTTTAAGCCATTTGACAAGTGGGGCATGGACTTCATTGGACCTATTGACCCTCCTTCCAAGCTAAATCAGTATATCATTGTGTGCACTGACTATTTGACTAAGTGGGATGAAACCAAGGAAATTAAGGCAGTAAAAGAGGAGAAGGTGGCTGAGTTCTTAAGGGAGAATGTATTTTATAAATTTGGGTACCCTATAGAACTGGTAACTGATCAAGGTAGTCATCTTACCTCCAACACGATTAAAGACTTGTTAAGCCAACATAATATCAACAATAGAACCTCCACTCCCTATCACCCACAAGCTAATGGGCAAGTGGAGGTGACCAACAGAGTGCTGGAGGGCATCCTGACCAAAGTGGTTAGCAACAATAGGAAATATTGGGAAAATAGACTAGTTGAGGCCACCTGGGCCTATAATACCACCTGGAAGACCACCACTGGATTCACACCTTAAGAGATGGTTTATGGGAAAAAGGCCATACTGTCCATTGAATTTGAGTATAATACATTGAGGATGGCAACCCAACTAGATCTAGATCTCAGTAATGCACAAAAAGAGAGATTGATCTAGTTGAATGGTTTAGATGAGTTTAGAATGTAGGCCCTCCTACACACTAAGGTAACTCAAATTCAGAGGAATATTTGGCATGATAAGAACATCAAAGGTAAGCAATTTCAAGAAGGTGATTGGGCCTTGTTGTATGATTCCAGATATAAATACTTTAAGGGAAAGTTAAGGACAAGATGGTTAGGGCATTATGTTATAGAGAGATGTCATGATAATGGTTTTGTTTAAATTAGAACCATAGATGTAGAGGCCATTCCTTTATGTGTCAATGGGCACAGATTGAAAGTTTACAAAAGGCCATTGTCAAAGCAAGAGTTCATTGATGGTATCAATAAAACAATGATGGTGGTGGAGCAATTCTTAGCTCTTGCCTCATCAAGTCAGTGAGAAAAGAAAAAAAAAAAGGAGACTCAGGTGAAAACCTCCATGAGGTGCCTGAGTCCCACTATTGGGATAAAAACCTCTTGGGGCAGCCCAATGGTGTAAAAAAAAATGAAAAAAAGGAAAAAAGAGAAATAAAAATATCTATGGGTGAAAAACTCTCTTGAGGCACCCAGGGCAAGTAGCTAGATGAAAACCTCTTGGAGGCAGACTAGTTGTTTTCAAAAAAAAGAGAGAAAAGAAAGGTCATGAAAAATTGTTTGCAGGTTAGCAGGAAGATGATCAGAGAGAAAAGGAGAATAAAAAAGGGACCTATTCCACTCATATTTTTATTTCACCATTCATTATCCTTCATCATTCCACCATTCCTTTCATTTTTTCACTCATTTGCCTTAGTTTGCAAGGTATTGTGTTTTCTACAGGACTCCCTGTAAACCTATACGATCCCCTGAAAACCTACAAGATGATTCTGTAGGAATTACAGTGGCTTCGGAATCCTAAAGTGAGTAAACCCAGGGCAAGGAAATGACCTGCCCATATCAAGAAAATAGAAAACCTGCATCACAATTTCGTTACCATACCTCTCTCCACCTTGATCACCCATGCATTCATCATTAAATAAAAAAAATCAGTTTTCAAAAAATTCACAGTCTTCAAGAGAAAACACAGAGAAAAGATGAAACAGAGAGAAGAGGGGAAGAACACTTGAATATATTTCTCATTATTCACACTCCTAGACATTCTCTCTATCAATGTCATCATCCTCAAGTCCCATCAGTGGAAATGATTAAAAATTATGAAGGAGAAGCAGCTACAGGACATCCTGTAGCAGCCTATCCCACAGAATAAAAATCATGAGTTGCAACGAGCTTCCAGCATGGAGATCCAAGGGTAAAAGAAGCTCCAGAGAAGTAACAACACAATCATCTTCAACACCAGGTACCTACATATCAAGGCAATCATCAAAGGGAAATATATATAAAAAAAAGAGGAGGGAGAAACAACATGTAGCCAACACACAACAAGCACCTCATGTCCTCAACAAACTGCAACAAGGTATTATCACCACAGGTAAGTATCTCTCTTCACTCTCTCATTTGAATAATGTAACCAAAAGATGTAAAGATTGTGGATGAGTTAGTTTATAAGCGAAAGGTGGCCAGTTAACTTGGCCACCTTGATTTAGTCAACGAGGACAAAATAGTTAGTCCCCACACAAGTGGCAGCAATCAAGTCAAAGAAAAGGAGAATGAGGTCGGAAGAAGTTGAGACTACAGATGCTCAATGTGGGAGCTGATTACGAAGAGAGGGGAATGATGATGTGGTAGTGGGGACAAACAGTACAAAAATAGAAAATCGTACCTCAGCTGCCAGCACACCACCTTACCCAACTCAACCATAAGAGGAAATAAACATTGATCCCCATGCACTCATGCATTCATCTTCTTGAGGCTCACTCTAGCAAATTTTCTCTCGTACCCAAGCAACCTACATAAGAGAAAAATCTCATCTTTCTCCCGCGCAAGACTTCCTAGAGGATCAAACAAGACTCATACAGGATATAGTCAGGCAGTCTACAGGATTGGCAGAGAGAAGTTTTAGAGGAGGAAACACAGGGGTTGGATACAACAAGCACTGTGAGGAGGTAGGCTCTACATTTCCTTCCATTTTTCCAAGTGAAAAGAACAAACAAATCTCTTAGTTTGGTCGAATTTGATAGTTGTGTAAGGGAATATTTCCACAAGTATTTCAGTTCCATTTCCTCCTTCATTAAAATTTGTATCATACATCTTTGCTCCTCAAAATTCTCCAGACAAAATGACAGGGGGGTTTAATAGAAGGGAGCCCATCAACACTGTGAGGATTCACCAACATCCCCCTGTGCTAGAAATCTTCACAAGGCATAATTGGATAAGGTATTTTGAGAAATTAAGGGGGTATGATGATGAAGTAGCCCGAGATTTTTCTCTCTCCCTAATTCCACTGACAAGAACCCATGCCGCTATTGTGGTGATATGCCTCTTCATAGAGCTCACCCCTAAACTCATAAGCAGAATTACCACACTTCCCCTAGGAGTGCCTTGGAGAAAGGAAGACTGGGGGATAGCCAAACTGCAAAAAATAAATTCTTTTTAGAGGGAGAGGAGCCCATCAGAGACAAGAATGGAGAGAACAAGCCTATCATACCCCTCGAATGAGGTAAGCTACCACCTTATAAAATACATATCATGTGAAGTAGGTATAGTGTGGTTTATGGATATCACTTTAGGCTTCTTGAACAATTGAGGTTTGGAGCAGAAACACCTCCTCACCACTAGCTCAACATACCATACTTCCTTCTGCAATCATTGAGAGATACAAGCATAAAGGTGTAGGAAGGAAACTACCAACAATTAGGCCACCATGGTTTAATTAAATCATCATAGAAGATGCCCTCCAAAACCTCAGAATTCCTATGCAATGGGAAATTTTCAAAGGCATGCAGACATATGAGGATATCAAAGCCCTCACATATGATATTAGCCTTATTGTTAGTGAAAAGGATGAAGAAGAGACTGAAACAAATGGAGAAGAAGTAGAGAGGGGTGAAGAGAAGAGAGATGAGGATGAAGAGGAAGAGAAAGAGGAAGAAGGTGATGAAGAAATGGAGGAAGATGTCAAGGAGAACACTGATAAGCAAGATGAGGATCTAGAGGGAGAAGAAGAGGGGAAAGACAAAGGTGAAAAGGGAAATGGAAAAGAAGAGGTAGAAGACAAGGAGGAGTCACCTAGGGTGTCTCCAAAACCCACTAAGAAAGAGGAAATACCTGCCCTCACTACCCTTAGCACCCTTATCAAACAAAAAGGAAAAAGATAGAGGAAAACCCCCTTATACTTCAGAACAACAAAAAGTATAAGGATAAGGCAGGGAAAACCCCAAACCCCAACCAAGGTTCCCATTGTTATTGAGGACTCACCTAAACAACATGACAAGATGGCTCTTCTTATGATAACTCAAGAAGAAGGATCCTCAATAAAAACCTCCCCTATGTCTCCTATCACCTATGTGAGAAATCCTGTAACCAGATCTACCTCATCCAAAGGAAAATAAATCCTACAGGATACACAACAGGACCTATAGGAAGCAGAGGTAGTCCTACAGGAAACTCTGCTAAACCTACAGGAAACTCAAAAATTGGATGAGGAAGGAAGTATGCAGTGAGAAACAAAGAGAGAGGACCCAGAGCTAAGGGAACCTAGTCCTCAACCTAACCTTGACTCCTACTACAAATTTATTGAGGGGGGCAAGGTCATTCCACAAAAATTTGCCATTCCATTATTCTCTGAGATTGAGAAAGAAAGAGCCAGAACACATAGATGGATGCAGATTTCCAAGTCCAAGGGAGTGGAGGAAATTGGTCACATGGAGGAAAATCTCAAAGAGATGGGCAGAGAACTAAGTAGCATGAGGGACAGAAAGGCCATAATGAAAGCTCGGTTGGAGATAGAATATGCATGGTTGAAAGGAAAACTACAATAAATAGAGAATCAATTGGCATCCACGACCAATATCTCTTTGGAAGCAATCCAGTGCAGGATGCCGGCTAAGTCCTATGCATTATACCTTAAGGAACAATGGCTACAGTTCCAAATCAAGACCTTGCACTATGGCATTCCAAGATTATAGACAGTTCATTGATCTCTGTGATCAAAGTACATTAGAGGATAGGGCTAAGATGTATGATTTCTACTTACATAACATGGCTTTGACAGATATGAATATATGGGACCCTAATGCAAAGCTGGGGGATTTACAATTGATGGATGTGGAATCACAGATGAACCATGAGAGAGCAAGGGCTACAGAAATGAAGAAGATATTGGCAAGGGAACAAACTAAGCCTCTCATGATAAGAGTTGAGAAGTCCAGTCCAATGGTTGTCTTTAGCACGCATAATTTAATTGCAAATGATCCTCAACTTTCACCCATGTATCTTGCTGCCCAAGAAAAAGCAATTACAAATTTTGAGGATTTGTTTAGAATGTTAGGGGATGATAGCATGCAAGCTTACCAAAGGAGATGGAATACTATTCCATATAGTTTGAAAATCAGAGAGTACCATTCTCCTCAAAGGATGAGAGAAGCACTGAACAGGACAACCATGTACAAACAAACCATCCAAAGGATCAAAGTCAATTGGATTGGCTTGAGACTTAGTCCACCACTGCTCTTGGAGTTGTTAGAAGGAAGGAAGGAAGAGGATGAAAGAAAGCAGTGGGAGGAGGTAGAAAGGAAGGCAAGATTCTATGCATAGGAAGAGGAAACCATAGCAGAAGCATGAGATGTCAGGGAGGCCACTAGAGCTTTGAAAGACATTGATATTGATTGAGTTGCTCAGAGGATGAGCAACACTTTTAGTAGGGGGGTGATGATGAGACTCATCATTGGGTAACTATATGGACCTTAATTCACTTCCTAGCTTAGTCAAATAATATATTCTCACAATTTATTACATGTTTTGATTATATTTTGTTTAATGAGATGAGTTAAAGTGAGATATTATGCCTAGTGGACAAATATGCATTGAATGCAGGTTTGAAAGAGAAAATTGAGGAATTTTGGAAATATTAAGGTTTGAAACTCGAATGGGACAAGGGAGAGAGATTGTAGGAGGTAAATCCCCCTCATTTACTCCTCCCTCATTCAAATATTCCTCCATTAATCACACAAGCTCAGAGTACAAGCAGCCAATTCCTGAAGATCAAAAGGCAACCGGGCAAGTGATAGTCAAAGAGTTAGTTCATCTTGAGTTTGAGAGCCGAGCCTCCATATATTTAAGGAAGTTGTTGGGGACTTCAGTTGTATAAATAAAGAGGCCTAAAGCCTCATCAGGATACAATTTTTTTTTTTTTTTTTTGTAAAAACACTAGTTATTTTTGAGCTCAAGACTTGTGGAAGACATTGCTATGCAATTTTCTGTTTCGATAATGAGAATGAGCTTTTTCATGATCTAGTACTGAGTTAACTCAGAGGGCTAAATATCTTGGGTTAGGGCCCAATCCTAGAAGCAAAGGCTCCTCTTCTTGTATCTGTATGCTTAGATTAGTTTCATAGATTCATGATTAAATTGTCCTTATAAGCATTTCATTGCAAGCAGTGTAGATTTGATTAGTTTGTTTATTAGTTTTTTTCCATTTGTGCTTTACTTCAGCAGAAGATTAGAAGGAAAAAAGCATCACAAAGTTTTCGTTAGGTGTCTTGGCCTCACTTCTTCCTTCAAAGATCATGACTTGAGGGAAGGACCCCTATATAACCCCAAAAAGACATAATTCTACTTTGTCATAAAATCTAGAGTTTATTGTACTTGAACTAGCATTTGATTAGTTTTCAAGTGTAGCATTTAATTATCATTTCTTCCATCTTCGGTCTTACAGTAGATCTCATCAATGATTTCTTCTTATTATGCAAATTTTCCTTATGCTCGAAGTTGACAACTAGCTCATTAAACTCTGCTTTTGTAGCTTATTAGAATTCTTCTTGTTTACATTATTTTTTGGCAAATATCAATGTTTGATGTAGAGGATGTGTTTCATAAGTAGAGAGAGATCCCATGGCAATAATAATCATTCCTTGCTTTCACCAAGTCCTTCACCAATTTCATCATTTTACATAGAAACTCCTCCAAGCCTGTTGAGAAAATCCAACCATCTCCTAACCTTGGTTTTGAATTATGACTAACCCTAGGCATTTTCTCACTCCATTCCACCTGCCAAACACCTTCCCTAAGCCTTCCATCACCTCCAGCATCCATCGTTTTACTCTCGGCTGTATCTTGTAGAAATATAGGGAATCTTGTAGGTTTTTAAGACATCCTATAGGTTTTCCTATAATGGCCTGTTTTGAGACCGAATTGAGGGAAAAATTCTAGGAAGCCACACAAGGGTACCTGAGGGTGTCCCAAACCTCCCAACCATCCACCAACATCCCTAAGCCACCTACCATATCATCCAAAAGAGATTAGGGTTTACACTTGATTTTCCATAAAAAGAATAAAAAGAAAAAACAGATTTATTTTAGTCCTTTACATGCACAATAGTGATGTTTGATGTTTTGAACTTCCATGCTTAGGACAATAGCATTCCATACATGTTAGCTTGGAATTCTTGTAAATCATAGTTTCTCAGCAGTTAGTTAGAGAATGGTGTGTTTTTAGCATAGGATTTCAGTCATTTTCCTTATTGCAGTAGACAAGCTTTCTCCTAGAGTAGATTTCTCTTTCTCTCACCAATAATCAAGCTTCTTTTGAATCCTTAGAAGTATGGATTGAAATCCCTAGTGGTCTCTCGCTAGCTAAACAATGACAAAAGGCATAATCATCACTTTTACTTGTGTATACAGCACTGTCAACTCCAAGTTTGTATGAACCCCGGGTTGATAAAGGAAAGTTGGTAGCTCCAGGAGTTGCAACATTCATGCTGCAGTATTGGTGCTCATCAATATTAAGCATGATTCCTTTCGCTCACACTTATCAACGAGATAGAAGAGGGCTACTTGACTCAAAGCTCCATCATATTAGTTTGTACATGGAGTTCGTTTCAGGAAGCACCATAATGGGATCCTGCTTAGATGCTTGGAAGCACCTAATTCAAAAGGGGTATTGTGTGATCTTCATGATGAACCAATTGGTGGACATTATGCGGGTGACACTACTACACACAAAGTTATGCAGGTTGGTTACTATTGGCCCACACTTTTAAAGGATGCTCACACTTATTTCTGCAAATGTCAAGTTTTTCATAAATGCATTGACCAAGATAGAAACTCAGTTTCTTGATTACAACCTATTGTTGTAGAAGAACATTTCCAACACTGGGGATTGGATGTCATTGGTGAAATATTCCATACTCATCGAAACAACACCGCTATATTCTCATTGCTAAAGACTACTTTACATAGTGGACTAGAGTGGTTCCTCTCAAACAAGTGAATGATGAGGAAGTCATCAATTTCCTTAGACAAAATATCATTACTAGGTTTGATGTTCCTACATCACTTGTTTTCGATAATGCAACTTATTTCTCATTACTTAAACTTTATGATTTTGCATTAGAAAATGAAATTGTTTTGAAACATTCATTTAACTATTATCCACAGGGTAACGTTCTTGCTGAGTCAACTAATAGAAATCTGGTTTGCATTATTAAGAAAATTGTTTACTCTAAACAAAGGAATTGGCATAATGCTTTGGTGATTTCTCTATGGGCTAATTATGTTACACTTATACCATCTCTGAAAACTTCCCCTTACTTTCTGGTGCATGGAAAAGAAGCCATCCTACCTCCAAACATATACTTATCATCCCTTCAACTTTCTCAAGAGTCGTAGGGTAAGTCGTGGCTTGTGGTTGAAAGTAGGATAGATACTCTTTCGAAGTTACAGGAAGAAAGGAGGAAAGTAAAAGAAAAAAATGCCATTCATCAGAGTCGTATCAAGCGATGGTTTGATAAGAAATATACAAGGAGTAAGGAGTTTAGTGTGGGAGATAGTATTTAAGTGGAACAAATCCCAAGAAGAGAAAGGGACGCACATTAAATTCCAGTCCCTATGGCTAAAAAAAAAATCGTTCATGACAAGCTTGGCCACCACACCAGGGAAATTTTTAAGAAACCCCCCATATTTATACGTATAATAAATGGGCGAATCCCCATGGTATATTGAAAAACACATAGCCTATTTTTTCATTGATATAATATACATATATAATTTTTTGGCGAATCTTTTATTGAATTATAAAATTTTGTTAAATCTTGGCAAAATTTTCACTAGCTTATATGGTGTTGCAAATTCTTAGCTAATCTTCTAAAAAAATAGAAACATTGTAAAATATTGGTGATTCCTTGATAATGTATAAAAATATATATAATAATAAGAAAATTATTTAGTTAAATTATAATATACTAATTTTCCATGTTTTGGAAAAGAAAAATCATGAGTAATGTTTCTCTAGGCTCTTATTATACACTATTGCAAATATTTTTGCATGTTTTTATCATGTCTTACGACAAAGGTCTTATCACATCCCAAGGGGAAACTAGTCGGACAGGAACCCCCAAAGGCGTGTGATGTTTAACTAAAAAAATTATTTTTCTCAAACTTGTTCTTCATTCAATGTCTAGATAACTCAATCATATTTAATGTAAATCATATTTTGTAGGCTTCACATGAAAATAAGGTCTATGAATAGCTATATCAAAATCATGAATTACATCAAATTCTTTTGTTTTCTCATACATCACTTTTCAAAAAGGTAGATACTTCTCCAATTCCTCAAGTTCAAATAAACCAACAATTTTAAAATATGGTGCTTCCTCGTCATATGTAGGGTTTCACCTAATTTTTGGATCATAATTATTGTATTATTTGTTGCACTTTATTCTACAATTGACAACTCTAATAATGTTGAATCGGTAAACAATTATTTGAAATCGCACAAAATGAAAAATGAAAATGAATAGAAGATAAATATGTATTGAAACTTAATTTCCTACATGATGAAAAAAGAAAGAAGGTAATAACACAAACTCATTAAAAGACTAAAGTTTGCGAGTTAAAAAATATAACACAAATATAAACAATAGTCTTTGCATGTTCATTACTTCAAAAAATATGTCACAAAACAATCATCAACAAGGGATTTTTCACTTCAAGAATGGTAGTGCACTAAACAGTGTATCATTTTCATCTAATAACATGTGATGACTTTTTTTGTATTGGAATCTAAGTATAATTGCATTTAATGAATGCCAGTCTCATGATAACAAGACTCCTATGATGAACATATTGGATCCTAGTTCATAGAGAATTTTTCTCTTCAGTTAACTAAGCAGATATCATTTTCCTTTCTTAACAAACAATAAGTCTTTTCAAAGAAAATATAAAATAAACATAGTGGATTCTAAAAGGTGAAGATTCTTTTGTGACACCACAAAGTGAAAGGAAAAAAAAAAAACTTTCCTTAAATAATCAAAAATATAAAAAAAATAATTTATCTTTTATGGCTCAAATTTCTCGTAATGCCTACATTATTATTTATATGATTTAAAGATCTTTTCCATTCCTTGGAACCTATTTTATTCTTTCATGGTTAACTCCTTTCTGTTACCTTTATATTCTCTTTTCATTACTAAACTCACTTCATATTTTATTTCTTTCTTTTTTCATTGATGATGGGTAGAGTGTCCACTTGAATATTTGGCATTTCAAATATTGACACACAATTTATTTCAAAAAAAATATCAACAATGGCTGAAAATGTTGATGATGAAGTGGCCTATGATAGAAAACTTTGTTAAAAGGATAAAGATGATATGGTTCTTGTCAACAGGTTTATTAAGGGATCATGTGAGTTGCCATGAGACATCAAGTGATCAAGTAACGTCAGGAATGCTGAAGAAAACTATCCAAGTATGAAAATTAATCATGCCAACATATATGACTTGAAATGATTGGAGTAAGGATTACTTTATGCATACTTTATATATTCCGTTATTTGTTTATGATGGAATACATGTATGATAATGATACATAGGTGGGATATAATGAAGGAAGAAGCTTTTCGTATGGAAATATTGTTATAATCCTTTTGATTCAACCATGAATTAGTATCTCATGATTGAGTCACATGACAATGAGTGAATGGGTAACATAATCATGTTATGAATTTGCATAACACATGAAAGTGAATGCCAATAGATGATCCAGGTGGATGTTGGTGGCCATCCACCTATCCCATGTGGACCCCCCACAACTGTCTCTTTCAGTTTTTCAGTTTCCGTAATTGTAGCACAATTTACTATTTTTAGCAGTTTTTTCGGGTCCTGAACTTCCGGAGCCGTTTTGAGGCCCTAAACGACGTTTTTTGGGAAATCTGGGGGCAACATGGGTCCATGGACAAATGTTTCCCTTCCCAAAGTGGTAGTTCTCCGATAGATCTTTCTAACGAGCTATCATACGCGTCAAACAGAGATCGTATGCCAAAGTTACGACCCCGGGAAATTGATGTACCAATTTACCCAAAACGGGGCCCACAATTTGGCGTTTCATCTTCTAGGGGTAGGTTTTGGAATGTGAAGGGTTTTCCATTGTTTCTCAACAATAAATAGGCCTTCGAGCCTCATTGTAACACAAGTTCGGAACAGTTCAGAGGCATGTAGCCGCACATCTCTTCTCAGAGATAAGCTACCATCGCCCTAGCTGGTTTATTTCCAATTCTGGTTGTAAGCATATTTCGGTATTTTCCATTAATGAAATGAAGTATTATTTCCACTGCATATTTGTGTATATGGTTATCTCTATATTTTGTTGCGTTCCTATTTAAATCCGGATCAATAGAGCTAATGTGTGAGACCATATTTTTGATGGATATGGAAGGATATAATATTGCACAAGTGTCCAATTGTCTCCCTAATTATATTGGTATTGTAGAATTTAGCCTTCTTGCAAATAGTGAGGAGCACCTATAGAGGAGAGGGTTCCCAAGGTAATATAGGGTAGAGAAGGGAAGTTCCTTGTAGTATTCCTAAGGTATAGATGGGAGGTGACTAGGTGATGTCTTGAGGTGTTGGCTAGACCTTCCAACTAATGATGGTGGAATACATGGTATCGAAATGTAGTATTTTGATATCAAGTGATAAAGATAGATTGAGTAGATGTGATCATGAGTATTGGCACATTGGTTTATTGGAATAAATATGTAGTTTCATCTTGTAATGGTAGGTATGTTAAGTAACCCATGTACATTGAATCATAGTTCCATTTCATTGAGTATGATTAACAACTAAAAATGATTGAATTATTAGTTTGTTAATATTATTCTAAGAACACCTCATGGATGGTAGTAAATATTGAAAGAAAGGGTTATATGCATGTATACTCACTTTTATTTGGCAGATTGAGAAGTTTAGGTTGTATGTAGAATGGTCTCAAATATGAAAATGAGTGTAATTATGTAAGAAATATTAGGTGCTACAACACACAAGAGGCAAACACTATGAGAAGGAATCTCATACTTATGAGATATGATATTCTTTATGAATTAGACTTGGAATTTATAAGTTGTATTCTTATGAATATATCTATGGTAACTGTATGTGTATGATACATGGTAGATGATGGCTACTGGAGATGGAAACCCTCGAAGAAAGGCCATTATTAGGCCAAAAGAACCCTATGATTGCCACACATTACATACTACTAGTGGATGTCTAGTATTAAGTTAGTTCTCTCCTTACACAAGAAATCCATGACAATATGGATCACCCAAGGGATTGTTTAGTAGAGAAAGGGACATCTAATCCTAGAGGGTGAGTGTATCAAGCAGGAGAAAACTTAACAATTCATGTGGGATGGTGGCTAGAATCTTGTGGGTGAGCTAGGAAAGGATAATGAAATTAATTATTTCCTATGGAAGCCATTTTATGGGATAGATGCATATCCATAGAGATAAGTATTAAATAAAAAATACATACAGATAATTGAATAGATTCTTACATCATGGAATTGAGAAATCTTGTGCATAATATAAGTGTTTCTTGATAATTGCTATAATATGTATCCTTACTTGATTACTAATGTAGGCATATGTTGGAATGTTGAATTTTGATGGTATACCAAGATAGTGAATAGGATGGAACTGCAAATAAAACTAAAGAATGAGGAAATACCGTGCTGTTAATGAGAAGCGAATATTTATGATTGTGTTATTTGAAGGGGGATATGATAGAATATCCTAGTATTGAATCCCATTCATTAACTATACTTAATTATGATTAAATGTTCAATTTTGTTTAGCATGTATATTTTAATTACCATGCTTTATCTTAGGTAACTCTATTATTTTATTAAATTCAAGAAATAATAGAGCTACTTAAGATAAGAGCACATAAAAAAGGGGTTATGATTGCAGGCGATGGGAAAGGTGAGAGGGTACTAGTGGGTTCTACATGCTGAACAATCCTTAGTTTTCCATTTTTTCAAACTTTTACTATGTTTCCTTCATCACCATTTTCCTTACTAAAATTCTAGAAACCCTGACTACCAATCATGGAACATATGTGGTGGCTGTGGAGATGTACACCTTCCACAATTATGAAATCAAGGTGATAAGTACCTTCATAATGGGAATTCTGAGAGGAGTGGTAAAAATTAGATTTTCTCATATTTTCTTTAAAAAAAATCATGTCCCCACAATAAGGGGGCAAATGAGGTCTCATGGGGTGTTGGGGACAAGGTGATTTTTTTATTCGTTCATTCATCATTATACCCCGCACACACGTGGTTGATGGGGAGGGAACAAAATCACGATTGGATGTAGGAAAGTGATTGTAGAGAGGAAATGATTCATGTAGTCTTAGAGGCATGTATGTGAATAGTTTTAGGGAAGAAGGAATAATTCATTATTGGTCATTATTAGATTAAGACATGCAACATAGTACAATACAATGATCACCTAAATAACATAAAATGGTGGAGGTCATTTCACATTCACATGAATGGTGTGTGACCATTATGAACTCATGCAAAGAATATTGAAAAGAGGTGCATGGGGCTAGACATAATAGAGAAGGAAAATTATATGGAAGAGAAGCATGTTATAAGAGAGAAATAAATAGAGGGAGAGGTAATTTCATTCTCTCTTGGTTGATGCTAACATCCATGAAACTAGTTTTATAGGTATTTATTCATATTAGGAGGTTGATCAAAGAATGATAAAGACCATTTTGAATTCATGTGATGAGAACTACAGAAATATGTATAGATTATGAAAATATATAAGGAAAAGATTCAAATGGTTAGAAGCTAATTCCTTAGAAAAGAAGGAAATTCTAAAGTGGGAGAACATAGAGAGATTAAAAAATTGGGTTGGAAACGTTAGAAAATTATATATTACTGAGAAATGGAACACATAAAATATATTGCAGAAATATAAACACAGAAAAAGCATAAAACAAGAGAGACACAAATATACGTGTTTCACCCAATTTGGGCTACGTCCATAGAGAAACAACCAATCCTTCCTTTTATATTATCCAGCAAAATGAAGAGATACAACCTACAACAGATCTGCTGTAATGCCATCTTCGCTCTCACACAATCTCCGCTCTCTTTCTCGTTCAGAATACAGATCTACATAGACGCAATAAAATTCCCTCATATATAGCGAGGGGTTGCCTTCTATGGCAGAAGACCCTAAATTAAACATAACTTCTACCATCAGATATTTGCCTAATGAATGACCCAGATTGACTACGAAAATAAAACATTTTACAAGGCAATTTTACATCTATTTTTAGCTTAAGGGGCACTACCCCCGATCCCCCACCAAGGGGGGCTCCAAATAATCGTCGTCACACCCCCTTGGACCCCCTTGGTAGTGCACATTTATGGGCGGCATTGCCGCCACATTATAAACTGGGGTCCAATGCAGCGACACCTCTGAATAAAGAAGATAATCAAGCTCCACACCCAACAAGAAAGGGATCCAGGAAAGATATCAAGCTATGTGATGGAGAAGCCATGGATAAAAGCTAAGGAGGAAATCATAGTGTGGGTTGAACAACCAAGCAAAAAAGCCCTTAAAACTTGAAAATGATTAAGAACTAAGTAAATGTTGTTGGAGTTAATGGATAGTATCTAGACCCTCTATGCACACATAGAGGGAGAGATCAAACACTTTTGAGGGAATATTGAGTAGATAATGAAGGTATTCTCCTTTTTCTATGTTAGGAAATAAACGTGTCACCACAATAGTTTTTTTGTTCCAAGAAAAAAAATTAGTGGTGGGACAATGGGATAGGTAATTTTTTGTCCTATGATAGAATGATTTCCATAAAAATGTTCTATTTTTCCTTAGTGGTATCATAGCCTCAATTGGGGTGGCCTAGTATAAAAAGAACAAGCACAATAGAGTGTATTGTTGGGTGGAACATTTATCTACCTAAGTTAATGTTGCCCTTCAACTTTCAAATAGATACATTTTTTCCTTTAGTTTTTTTGTTCAATTGTTTAATACAATGCACTTTGCTGGAGTATTTTAGTATTAATGTTGAATATTGCTATAGGTTTACTATTTATTCATAATGGGAAATAAATGTTATATGTGCCAATGTAATTCTTGTAAATGGAATTTTATATGATGGTACAACATTTTTACTAATTATCATTATCTCTATTTATTTTTGGATGCGAGTGTGCTAGTAAATATCCATAATGTTATAGCTTGTGATGAACATGTTATGTGAATCGATATTATGGTTATAGGATACCATTAGGGAATAACGAACTATGGATGGAACATATGCTTTATTTGATAATGTTATGCATGAAACTAGAGGCATATATTCAACCTCGTCTACTTAATCATACTCATTTACCTTGTAATATTTTTTGATTAAAATAAGAACTCACTAGTTATGCACCAAATTAGAGGTAAAACAAATATAGATAATTTTCAATAATTGTTTTGATTAAAATTAATTTAAAAAAAATTTAGATACAAAATATAATTGTGTAAGGGAAATTTCCAAAAGACATAGTTCCTCTATACCCAAGGGTTTTGAAAACTAGGCTATCCATGAAGGTTTTTATTTCACTAAGAGCTTCTTGAGCATTTGAGATAAAAATATGTATGTGAAATGCCTCAAATTCTTATTGAGAGTGATCACAATTTTTTTTTTTGCATACATGTTTTCATTGTGGGATATGAGGATCAAATCTTTAATTGGAAATTGTTGGCTTATTGGGGCCTGACCCAGGTTCAAAATTTTTTAGCCAAACAAATCTCGACACTACCAGAGCTTTCAACAATAGTCTGCGGAGCATGGACTGATGTCTCACCCGAGGTAGTATGGAGGGTACTGGAACTAGGTTTCCACACCCTAAGGATGTCTTAATGAGGCCTGGAAGTTCACGAACCGATCCTACGTGCTGTGCTACTTCCACGCAACCATCTGTCCAGAGTACTTCCCTTCGCTCAGCTTGGAGGACGAGTGCGAGTGCAAATTACCTTTTATGTGCTTAATATTATTATAGATCTTGAATTGAATTAAGAAGGCATAATACTTTCGGTTATCATTTAACATAAATATACATGCACGCTATCATAAACCATAAACATATGCATAAACCGGAATATCTAAATAGATACACAATATTCCAAAACCAACTTATCTTTGTTAATGCCTTTTTCCAGTTACAATCCAATTCCTACCCTGCGCATACAGCTACAGGGATCCATGCACATAGCTACGAAATCTACCGGGCCTCTGCGCACATAGCTGCGGAGCCTCTATCTCCTACTACAACCCTTGACTCAGACTTACAGACTCAAAGCGACTATCGCTGTTAGCAACCCATACACTTTAGATCTCTTCCAAACCTCCAAAAAAACTATCTTCTACACCTAGAGCCTTGCTCTATTTATACATTCTCATGGTACACGGACCATGGGCAGGCTGACTCACTTTCTATTATTTTACCTTATTTTCGGGCGGACTACCCTTTGACTTGACTCATTACAACTCACACTCTGCACACTTCGCGGAGCACTTACAATACCAATATCCCAAAATTATGGGCTTTAAGCCCTAAAACTGTTACGCAGGGGACCTGCTGCCCAATAGGCCCCCAACACAAACATTGTGACTCATCTTGAGTCTCTTGGCCAGTGTGGAAATCTTCACTCGGAGTCCATCCAACAACCTCTGCACTTCGGGATGTTGGCCACACATTCCTCCGCTATCTGTTTTATCAATTGTGCGCAATGCTCTGATGCATCGTTGTCAGAGGCGTCCACTTTCCTTTTCGCATATGTGTCCTGCATCTGGGCCAGCTTGCTTTCAATTGTGGCAGTGACCGTGAATGCTTCCTTGAGCCAAGGCTGGATGCGTGCGTTAAGCCCTGCTTCTTTCTGTCATGCGGTGTCCACCCATTCTTTCAGAGCCTGGACCTCCTTGATCTTGGCCAATCGCTGGGTGAAGGCAACTGTTTGCATGGTTCCTCAAGCATCGTCATAAGCCTTCTCCAATTCCCGTGCTTCTATCTCTAACTGCTATAGCGTTGGGTCCTCCTGGAGTGAGGTGAGAATTAAGAGGGACTGGTCCAACAAGCTAGTGCAGTCTTGTACAACCTGCTCTATCTCTTTCAACCTCGATTGAATGGCTTGGTGGCACTGCTCTTTGACTTTCGGGGGTGTAGAGGACTACGCCTTCAGTCCTAGCTTTTTTATATGCAAGTTCAGTCCAACTGAACCCTCGTAGCCTCCTCCTGGGTCCTATGGACCCTAGCTACCAGTTGGCGAATCTTTTCTGCGTGGGGAGTGCTCTTGGTACGACCAACTCCACAATGCTGCTACATGCTTCCTCCACTGCCTGTTCTAATCCCTGGTTTTAGGCAACCATGCTATCACACTGTAGGCTGAGATATTCTAAATTTACCTCCTGCTCACTGAAGACTTGGAGAGTGCGACCCTCCCTAGAATGAATCTCAGCAGTTACCCCATCCCGCAGCTCATATAGGGTTTCTCTGGGAAGGGCGGCCAAATTCAACCCCCAACCCCTCATGTCACCTTCTGCTGTTGCTAAGATGACTCCTTCTGGTAACATCAAAGTGTTCGTTGTGTGTGCATGCAACATCTATTCAGCCTCGATTATACCTTCCGCAAGTTGCAGTGTCATCATTCTTGGTGGTCGCACCTATAATGCCTGCAATTGCGCTCTGAGCGCCCCCAACACAATTGTCTACTCCATCATCAGCTCTACCAAAGAATCATTGTCAATAAGGGTTCCTCCCATGGTCTTTGTTGTCTTTGTCCTTTTGCGTGCAGGAGGTTGCTCCTCAACACGTGGCCTCTTGAGGTGGGCCACGTTTGTTGTAAGGTCCGTGCATTCCTGTGTCTCTGCCTCCCCCTCTATATCTTGCTCCATGAACATTTCCTGGCCTTCCTCAGCCTCCTCAGTGGGCACGATTATGGCTTGCATCATTTGCTCTAGTGCTGCTACCTCAGCTGATGTCTGCTGCATGGTCGCTTCCTGTTCTTGACGCTTTCTCTCTGCTAGCTTCGGGATGCACAACTTGGTCTCCTTCTTCTTCTCCTGTGCCACAATCTTTTCCAATTCTGCCAAGTCCAAGGCATGCCACTCCAGAGACCATGACGCCATTACTTTGAAGATTGCATCATTTGTGGCAATGAATAACAACCTTTCCCATGCTGGGGTTGGATCCTTGCGTGCCTGGATATACAAGTTATGCATATCCGCCTTGAATTCTACCACACTCTATAAAGTGTTATATACTGTCGGGGATAAGCGCAGCCTACAGTTGATCTGCATTCATAAACTCGCCTCTACAAATGTCCAAAATGCCTTTATATCCTAGATCCTTGCTGCGTCTTTTATTGCCTAAAGCAAGGTATACCTCACGGCCTTGCGATGTTCCATTCCATGGCGGGAAACTGGCTGTCTGTTGGCAGCTCCCCGGCAACCAATAGGATGGATAAGACCACCCACACGTAGTGGAAGGTATTACCCTAGTCCTGCGCTTCCTTGTAATTCGTAAAACATACATCACAAAGAAACTGTGCTCAATGGAACTGGACCCCTTCTGCACAGTGCTCCACCAAAGCAATTACAGATGCTGGCACTTCGTCTGCATGAAATTTCCTCATAAGCTTGTTGGCCAGTAGCTAGGTGGAAACACGCACCCCTTGGTCCTTGATACTTGCTATTACATATCCTCGCTTCCTTTTCTCTAGCTTATATTTGGCCTTCATAGCTTCCGCAAGGCCCAAGTCGCTACTTTTTCTATCGATGTCTGTGGGATTTCTTTCTTTAATCAGAAACTGCTAAATTTGGTCAATTAAGTCAGTTGTGATGGGAAACGACTCTTGTAGCCATAGATACCCATCATGTACTAGACACAGTAGTTGCCGGATGAGAAAGATTGTGATAGGTGCGCAGTGGTAGTGGGGTATCCACCACAGATGGAGTAACCCTGCCTTCTCCACACCTCGCAACCATTTCTGTTGTAGTAGTTTTTCCACAGCCAACTGTGGGAACTTCTCACTATCCACGAGGTCCCAATCTCCGAATTTTATATTCGGTACCCGTCCTAGCTGTGGACCATCAAACCTTATATCATCCGGAAGAAGC
The DNA here is from genome assembly GCA_000404065.3 of Pinus taeda. NCBI lineage: Eukaryota > Viridiplantae > Streptophyta > Pinopsida > Pinales > Pinaceae > Pinus > Pinus taeda. The sequence goes on along the minus strand of APFE031695061.1, from coordinate 65,532 downwards.
GAGGTGTGGATTGCACTCTTCGTGGCCTCTAGGTCCTTCGGTATCTTGGTTGTCCCTTTCCATGGGGGAAGGTAGGGGTGTAACTCTATCGTTGAAGGTGCTTGGGAGACATTTTCTGCCTCATCATCCTGTGCCTCAATTTGGGCTAGATCTTCCTCCTCCTCCACTGTTTCAATGGCGACAACTTTTCCCTTCTCTGTCATCTATCTTTACTAACTCTTAGGTGCCATGGTGATACCCGGACTGGCCCCATTGGCTATTTGTTTTTCTGTGTTCGCAGCGTGCGTGGGGAATTTGGTACCTTTGGTGCACTTGCTGCCTCTCCAGGCTCCTCCTGGGTCACCTGAAGTTCTGGGCTAACTCCCATAACTCACACTCTGGTTCTCGACATTGTGTTTATACTAGATTCGGTCGGTCATGTACTCACAAGTGGCAGGGTAGCTTGGGCCTCGTTGCTCTGTACTAACTCAATTCTCAAACACCCTCGAGTTTCTTTGAAATTATCCTGCGGAATTTTATAGTAACATTCAGATTTGAATTCGGATAAACTCTCCATTTCTTAGTCATTAGTACCTACTTGGTGGTAGATTTCCCTGAATTTAGCTCGTAATTCATGTCTTAATGGCTCGCCGCTCGCTCCTTTCTGCATTAAATTATCCTTCTTGTCATGAACAGTGTCGTCAATGGTCACCCCCCAGCCTATATGTGCAGCAGTGCATCCCCTTAAGCATGACCACGAGCCTTGTGATAGAGATCCCTACGCGGAACCTCCTTTTCGTGCAGATTTCCTGCAGGCCTTGTTTATAGTCCCGCACCTTCTTTCAACTGCCTGGAGCGCTGAGACTGTGCCTTCTACAAATAGTCAGGTAGTTGCACCCTTGGTGCGAGACTATGCTTTTCCCGCTAGCCTGGGTTACGGGCACTTTTCACATGCCTTTGTGTCCTGTTCCTCTTTATATAGTACCTTCCCTTGTTTAGTAAGGTGTGGTTGCAGCCATGATAGCAGTGTCACAACTCTTTCTAATGCAGTAGTAGGGCTGGCCAGACTCGGTCTCATCATACTTAGCTTCTCGCAGCCCGCTTGCGTGACTTCAGTTTCCAATTTGCAGATTTCTTCATCTAATGTCATACTTCTCTTCCTCAACCATGCCCACTCATCATCGATTTTACGAAGTTCCATGCTTACTTGTCAAAGGTCTTCTTGCAACTACCTAATTCCTTTACCCAGGTCCTCCCGTCCTGTTCCTACTACGGGAGCCATGGTCCGGGGATTCTTCTCTGTCCTCTTGGTCTCTTCTCTTCTTGTCACTATTGGGATCATTTCCACACTCCGGTTTTTTCTTATGGTCCTATAGGCCCATCGATCCACGTCCATGCACAGGTCCCAATCCGTTCGTCCCACCTAGTAAACTTTCTTCATGATCCCGCATAGCCTTGTTAATGCTCCGCCGTGGAGTATTTGCGATGTGCGTCATTCTTTCTGTTGCCGCGTCAGGTCCTAATTTTTTATCCTGAGCCTGGGTTGTGCCTGCCCAACCCGCACCCATCAACACAGGTGGGCGTACAAACTACTTTGCCCTGGCTGCCTGGCTCATTTTGGATCCTAGGGACTTCCAAACCGTAAGTGCATCCTTCTTATGCATTCGCGCCATCTCCCAATATTCTTCTGGTGCGTCTGCCACCATTGTGCGAGCGTTGCGCGCATCGCCCAGTCCATCACATCGTACCGCTGTTGTTTTGGTATTGACCTTCCGAATTTTTCTAAGAGTTCATCCCCACCTGTGTCCCCATCATATGTTGGCAGTTCCCTAGTTTCGGTCATCACGTACCATAGTGATCTAATCATCATGTTGCAATTTAGCGTTGAGACTTCGTGCAACCAGTTCTGCAAGTGTTCTATTACTTCATCTGAATCCGAAGTACAAGAATTGTCGCACTCCCATGAGATTCTCCCATCTTCAATCGTGTTTACCCTATCCTAGACTTGTGCCATTATCTGGTCAATGCAGTCCATCTCATCATCACTGTCATCTTCGCAAACAGGTTCAGTGTAGTGCACTCCTTCAGCTAGATCGAGCGAAACTACTAAGCGTAGAGACTTTTTCTTGAAAGTCATTTTTCGCTTCTTCAGGTTGATGACTCCATTCATATCAGTAGCCCAATCTATCCCTTATAACTCGGGGTAAGGTTTACTGTCATCCATAATCTCTATTACCTCAAAGTCTGTCTACGCGCTCACACCTTCAATATCCACTGTTACCCCTTGTAGTCTTCCCATGGGCACGATATTTTGTTGGTTCGCCATCTGTAATTCAATAGGAGATCATTGTAACACGGGCCAGCCCATTCATTCCCAAGTCTATTTTGGTAACAAGTTCATGTTCGAACCCAAGTCGAGGACTACCTTATCCATCTCATATTCGCCAATTTACGCCGTCAACTGCATTTCCCTCCTAGTGTGCAAAACATGCTTCCCCATCTTTCGAACTATGCAGAATTCCCCTGATCTTGCACACCTAGTGATTAGCTCATGGAGTCCTTTAACTACCTTATTGTCTCGTAGCAGCTTCATGCATGTCTCTAAAAAGGTAGTAAGTATAAATGGATCCATTCTCGATTCTGGTTGATCCTTACTACCTGAAGGAGAGGCCTCCTTGAAGCTCTTCTTAGCTTCCATAACCATTTCCTTTGCGCATTTCGAGTCAAGCTTAGATTCCTTTGTAGGGGCCTCATGAACCCATGTATTGTCCTTGGGTTTCTTTCCCTTATCTTCCCCTGTAGTCGCACCACTTCTAAGCACCATATTCACGTTGGGGTCTTCTTCGCGTGGTTCAAACCTCATCATTTGGATATTTTGTGTTGGAGTAGGCTATAGTACCCCTTTCTTTCACATCTGTGCGATCAACGTCGGACAATCTACTGCTTCATGATCAAACTGATAACAATATAGACAACATATTCTAGTTGGATTCGTACAATTGCACGCGAAGTGCCCGGGTCCTCCGCAATTGTAGCAGATTAACTGTCCTCGCCCTCGTCTGGGTCCCATTCCTCCTCATCCTCGACTGTGCCCTTGAAATCCCCCCCGCACAATTGTTGCAGCTGGATTGAGGCCTCGTGTTTTTGTCTACATTCAATAAGCTGGGGTCCTATCCATCATTAGCTCATAGCTCCGACATGTCTGCTCACCATGACCCATTGTTCTACAAAAATTACAGTACAGTTGTTGCGGAGTCTGAGTATACTTCTGCAACGGGTGACAATTATCCGTTGTGTGCTTTCCTCCCACCTGACAAATTTCACACTAGAGTGCAGGGGACACACTCGGCCCTGCTTGTGCCTCTAGTCTCAACGACATCAGTCCCCCTCCCGCCAAATAGTTCGTGAGTACAGGACAATGATCCTTGTCTTGACCTTGGCCTTTACATTTTATACACCACACTTCTTCACATGCCTCTAGTTGGGTTCCCTATCTTGCTTCAAACCTTGCATCTCCAAGCATAGGTTTTGTAGTTGGACGTGGATTTGTTGGACTCCCAACCCCAAATCCTGTATCGGTGTTTCGTGCAACCTCATCGCCATTTCTAATGCCTCTACCTGGGTTGAGATCTTCTATTGTGACAGTGTCGTGCTCATGTGATGTCAAAGATGCCACAAACCATGCACGGTGTTGTGCATCTATCAGTGTCATATTAGCCTCATGGATCATACTTTTCAGCCTCTGATCTAGATCCCAGGGGGTTTTTCTTGGAAGCATCGCGATCTCCTTGAATCCGATGATCGAATGCGTCTCCGATTTCAGACGGCTAAATTCTATATTCAATGCAATCTGGATCTCCGTTATTCTGGCATTCAGGTGATCATTCGAGTGCTTGATATACCATGTTAGCGCGTGATCCTGTAGCGCACTTACCAATGTGGCCTTCTTAATGTTATCATCTGTAACCCCGTTCGCTTGCCACACTACTCTTACTACGAATGAAAACTGATATGGATCTTCGTTCCCTACTCTTATGAATACAAGCAACTTGATCGCGCTCGCCATGCTAAACTATTGGTTTGGTGGAGGCGATGTGGGTGAATATGGAGGTAAAGAAGGTGACAGGAGTGGTGGCGTTAGTGGGGATGATAATTATGGAAAGCGTTGCTTGATCAAACTGATTGCACTCCTTGGAGAAACCCAAGCGTGCTCTTCCTCGCTCGCTCGCGAAGGCGAAATTAAAGGGTTGTTTCCTAACCTTTTGATCCCCTTGTAGACCTTTCCACTCCATGTCGTTCCACTCATTTATGTATTTGCATCACCTATTTTTCACATAACATCATCTTAATCCAGGTATTCAAAGACTTGATGTACTTACCTCACGGTCCCTTAAGAAAACATCTTTTTGCTTCGCTGTAGCTGACAGTTGTGTCTATCGCAAATTCAGAGATAAACCCTCCCATTATCTGATCCAACCAGCGGTCTATGGCCCACGCGATCTTATCTTCCAATTCCTCTAGTCTGCGCACCAACTCTAGAGTCCACACTATCGGTTGATTGAGCTTGCACCTTCCCTGGTTCTCTGCTAGCCTCGCGAGCCAATTGTACAGTACCGAAGAGAAGGTCGCAAAGAAGATCTCGTGGATTTATATATATATATGAAGCGATCCAACCACCTCTTCTCAGATATCTGCGGTGTTTTGTTTTCCTGTATCACGAACTCGTGCAGCTTCTGATCCAACCAAACTTCAATTTCTTTCTTCATAGAGTTCTAGTGTTCCGACATCAAACATCCCTTAGGCAAATCCTGGTCTCGGCAACAAAACCATTTGTTGGCTTATTGGGGCCTGACCTAGGTTCAAAAATGTTTAGCCAAACAAATACCGACACTAATGGCCCTTTCAGAAACAGTCTGCAGAGCGCGAACTAAGGTCTCACCCGAGGTAATATGGGAGGGTGTTGGAACAAGGTTTCTGCACCCTAGGGATGTGATCCGAAATTGGATCCTTAAACTCTCTTAAATCTACCTGAACTCTGTAAAAGCTCATACCCAAGTTTAAAGTCTTGTGGATGTTCATGCCTATCAGAAATAACCTCTGAACAATGACAATTTGCAGCCAGCACAGAGCAACGAGAACCTTCGGTCAAACCACGCTGACTGAGGCCCATGGAGATCACGCAGTGGCGCAAACTAGCAATTGGGAAATACAGATCAGGAAACGGAGGTTGTTTCTGATGCGCAATTAGTGCAAAGGCACTTTTCACGGTAAAACCCCTCGAAATGGAAAAGCCCCGAGCACTCGGTCACAAGGGAAGCCAAAGAACCATGGGGAAAGTGCTAAAGTGACAGGCATGTCCTGCGCTCCAAAACCGATGGAATATCAGAAGCGTTTTGGGCAGTAAGTGAAATTGTCAGAGGACCCAGCGATGCCATACGGTGATTGACGCATGTCCAGCGGATGAGACAGAAAACCACTCTTATCACGAGCTAATGTCTGAGCAAGTCAACTGCGTGATAAGAGCGATAACCATAGGATCTGGAGGCCCTAGATCTAACGACAAAGATTGCGCCCGATGGGAAACCAGATTCGACGGAGAGAATAAGCTTTCGCACATAACGGTTGAAGTCTGATTGGACCACTAAGTTGGCGGATGAATCATTTCACAGAGTAACCAAAGTAACGAACCGTTTGAGGAAGAGTTGACTCATCTCATGAGGAGAAAAGTGGTTGCCTCTCTATGAATCGTTACAGTGATGATGATGCAGAGCAGGGAATTCCAGCACAGAGGTAGGTGATCTAAAGAGTCGAGAGAGGAAACGAATAGTCGGGGAATGGAATGGTTCTGAGAGCCACGAACAGACAGAGAGTAAAAGGGGAGAAAAAGGGAGTAGACCTGGAAGCAGGGAAGCCAAAGTAAGAGCTCACTGTAATAGGCAGAAAAAAGAGCGAACATCGAGAAGATGCTGAATGTGCAAAGAGTCTGGGGAGTCACTCGGAGGTTGAGTGGAAAAGCTAGAGAGCTCAATTGGTAGTAGCATATTGTCATTGGAGTCGCTTGGAGGTCAAGCAATTCACAGAGGCATGCAAAGGCCGAGCGAAAGAGCTTAGGAAAGCCAGAGTAGAGAGCCACAAGCCATAGCCAGAGCCAAGAGCTAGTGCGAGCGCCAAAAGCGAAAGCTGAGAGCAAAAACCGGAGCTAGAGCTACAGAGCCAGAGCTAGAGTCAGAGCCACAGCCAGAGTGAGAGCCAGAGCCAGAGCCAAGAGCCAAATCTAGAAAACCAAATAGCTCCAAGAGCTAGGGGATAAGATGGTGTTCTGATCTCAATGTTTCTGTATAAAACATTGGAGTTAAGTGTAGGCACTTGTAAAAGAACTATTGCCATAATCCCGGAGAGCCTAATCGAGTTGATTAGAGCTCAAGGAGATGTAGCCCAGGATATCAGGGTGAACTACATATTATACTGTTGTCTTATGTGTTTGTTTTTATTGCTGCTTTAACTACTGTTATATGCATTTATATATTAGTTTAAGTACGTTCCCATATCAGCACAAACAACATATTTTAAAGTAAATAATCAGCTGACAACAAATACAAGCATACACCCATATTGTCAAGCATTTCTTATTTCCGCATTGGTTAATCAAATAGACTTGGGAAAATTTAAAGCTTTGGAAGTGGGAGAGGTTCTTGTAAGTTAGACAAGAATCCTAAGAGCCCCATTTTCAGATATGGTGGTATCAGAGCTTAAGATTTATTAACCCCACCTTCAAAGAAGTTTGTATCAGAATGCTTGATTAACAGGGCAAAGATTGCTTGTCTGAAAGGTGTTTTGGACAATCAAGGATTGATTGCCTCATCGATTGTATGCTTGGTTGCAGACTGACTATTGTTTGAGTTTGTAGAGGTGAAAGGAAAGCTATTGATATCTCAGTCTAGGAAGGACAAGAAGGAAGAAGAGCTAAAGGCATTCTTCTATCCCAAAGGACCTCAAAGCAACCCTTGAAGCACAAGATGTTTGCTGCAAAATGTTGCTGAATAAGCTCCTTATTAATCTTGTTTGAAGTTCTTTTATGCATTTTGAAAATGACAACTTCTACAAGTGAGTTCTCAAATTCTACTTGCTCCTAAAGTTCCTTTAATGGAGACATGAAGAAAGACTTTTCCACCATGATGGATATGGTGAGAGAAATGTATGAGGATAGGAGGAAGAGAAGCAGATGCTTTCTGACAAATTGCAGGAAATTTGAGAGGCAACTTCATATTGCAATATGAACCTAAAAAGGATGCATGAGTTGGAGTCACAACTCTTTGTTGCCAAAGAAGCCTTGGCCAAGTACCAGCTTGAAGAAGAGGTAAACCATTCCTATTTGTCTTCAAATTCTTCTAAGAATGCTTATATTGGTTCTTTTGAAAAACATACCAGAGGCATAGGTTCCAAGCTAATGTCAAAGATGGGATATGAAGGAAAAGGATTGGGCAAACATGCACAAGGTATTGTTGAGCCAATAATGGTTGAGGAAAGGCCTAAGTATTTGGGTCTTGGCTATGGACAGTCTTATGGAGAGAGTTCCAAAGCTACCAAGAAGGCCATTGAAACAGTTCCAAAAAGGAGTTTCATTGCAGGTCCTCTCCCTCAAAAGTGTGAGGATTGTGTTCAGGAGGAATGCAATAGCTTGAAACATCATTTGCATCATGCAGGTGTTTAGAAGCACATACTTGAACCAGAGGGTTGTGGAAACTGTGATAGCCTTGAAGAAAGTAATGGTGTTCCAAAGGGAGCTACTTCTTCTTTTTTCTCACCTCCTCATGAAGGTAATGAAGGTTAAATATGCAGGTATAAATCTAGTTCTAAACACATTCCTTTTGATTTTGTAAAGTGTGAAAAAAGAATTGCATTTTCCTTTTGTGGTTTAGATAACCATTATGTTTCTAGATGTTGGAAGTGGATGGCCACATATAGGAAACTTTTGAAGGAAAAGAAGCAAGCAGCCAAAGGTCCATAGGACAAGGAAAATCATGCTGTCAAAAGGATGCACGTGTGTTGCACTTACTGCCATAAGCAAGGGCATCTTGCTAAAAGGTGTTGGACTTTGAATCCAGTACTGCTTCCACCAAAGTTGAAGGAGAAGGTGGAAAAAGAAAATGGCAGGGGTGGAAATAAAGATTCCAAGATTGATGTGGTTTAGGATGATTCACATATTGATGTTGATGTGCAAACAAAGGAGGGACCTTTGAAATGGATTGGTAAGAAATGGTTAGAATTCTTATCCAATTAAGGCTGCATGTCTAGTGATGCATCTGTTTGCATTTCTTTGTGGAATAAATGCAAGTTGCAGGATCTTACCAAATGGTAAATAGAAAGAAGTTGAGTAGGAAACTCACTTTATTGCTGCAACAATATGCTCATTTTAGCTTCAAAAGTACAATGTACTTAAGCAAAAGTTGAAAGATGGAATGCATGCCTGAGCATGAGATGCATGTGATGCTGGCTTGGGAGAAGTTAACTTGGCTTCCTAAAATGGAGATAAGGATGAAGTGTTTCATCTTTTGGAAAAGAGTCTTCAAGGTCTTTTTCCTACATGCTCGACTTGAAGGGTCGTTTGTTGTAAAGGCATGTTTTATTGGCTTGTCATTTGTATGCAGATGTAAGACATGGGAGGGTTCACAAGATGTGAAATCTGTTTCTTTGTTGAAGCAGGAGTTAGCCCATGTAATTTTTGTCTGTATGCCTGTTGTTGTTAACAATTGTTGTTGGCAGCTTTTCAAACAGGTACAAATGAAAGTTTTGTGGAGCAGATGTACTTCACATTTGTTTGAGCCACCTTGGATCAAGGATCAAGGCAAAGAAGCTCAAAATACCTTATGTAAACTTCATAGTAGAAGTTCTACATGAAGTCAAGGAGGAAAACCCTTATTCCCGAGACGACCAACCCATCCAAGAAGGGAAGTGGTTCGATATTTTGGCTCAGAGGCACTATGCAAAGGCAAGTGTAGGGAGGCTGAAAGAAGAGGGTGTTGTTACTCTCACTTACTGCTTAGATCAGTATATCAGTCTTTTGGTGGACCAAAAGTTCTTTTAGTGGGAAGGTGTGATCCAAAATTGGATCCTTAAACTCTCTTAAAGCTACTCGAACTCTGTAAAAGCTCATACCAGAGTTTAAAGTCTTGTGGATGTTGAAGCCTATCAGAAATAACCTCTGAACAATGACATTTGTAGCCAGCATGGAGCAATTAGGACCTTCGGTCAAAGCACGATGACTGAGGTCCATGGAGATCGTGCAGTGGCACAAACTAGCAATTGGGAAATCTAGATCAGGAATGGAGGTTGTTTCTGATGCGCGATTAGCGCATCGCTGGGAAAAACCCCTCGAAATGGAAAAGCCCTAAGCACTCGGTCACAAGGGAAGCCACAAAACTGTGGGGAAAGTACTAAAGCGACAAGCGGGTCCCGCACTCCAAAACCGGTAGAATATCAGAAGCGTTTTGGGCAGTAAGCAGAATTGTCAGAGGAACCAATGATGCCATAAGGTGATTGATGCGTGTCCGGTGAATGAGAGAGAAAAAGCTCTCATCGCGGGCTAACATCCGAGCAAGTCAATCGCATGATAAGAGCGATTACCGTAGGATCCTAAGGCCCTAGATCTAACATCAGAGATTATGCCTGATGGGAAATTGGATTCGACGAAGAAAATAAGCTTTGGCACATAAAGGTTGAAGTCCGATTGGACCGCTGAATTGGAGGATGAATCATTTCACAGAGTAACCAAAGTAACGAACCGTGTGAGGAAGAGCTAGCTCAACTCATAAGGAGAAAAGTGGCCGCCTCTCTGTGAAGCGTTACAGTGATGATGACGCAAAGTAGGGAATTCCAACACAAAGGCAGGCAATCCGAAGAGCCGGGAGAGGAAACGAACAGTCGGGGAACGAAATGGCTCTAAGAGCCACGAATAGACAGAGAGTAAAAGGGGAGAAAAAGGGAGCAGATCTAGAAGCAGGGAAGCCAGAGTAAGAGCTCACTGTAATAGGCAAAAAAAGAGCGAACAATGAGAAGACGTTGAATGCGCAGAGAGTCTGGGGAGTCACTCGGAGGTCGAGTGGAAAAGTCAGAGAGCTCAATTGATAGCAACATATTGTTGTTGGAGTCGCTTGGAGGTCGAGCGATTCACAGAGGCATGCAAAGGCCGAGCGAAAGAGATTAGGAAAGCCAGAGCAGAGAGCTGCAAGCCACAGCCAGATCCAAGAGCTAGAGTGAGCACCATAAGTGAGAGATGAGAACTAGAACCATAGCTAGAGCCACAGAGCCAGAGCTAGAGTCAGAGCCACAGCCAAAGCAAGAGCCAGAGCTAGAAAGCCGAATAACTCCAAGAGCCAGGGGATAAGATGGCGTTCTGAGCCCAATGTTCCTGTATAAAACATTGGAGTTAAGTGGAGGCACTTGTAAAAGAACTATTGCCATAATCCCAAAGCGCCTAATCAAGTTGATTAGAGCTCAAGGAGGTGTAGCCCAGGATATCGGGGTGAACTCCATATTATACTGTTGTCTTATGTGTTTGTTTTTATTGCTGCTTTAACTACTGTTATATACATTTATATATTAGTTTAAGTACCTTCCCGTATCAGCACAAACAACATATTTTAAAGTAAATAATCAGCTAAAAAAAAATACAAGCATACACCCATATTGTCAAGCATTTCTTATTTCCGCATTGGTTAATCAAATAGACTTGGGAAAATTTAAAGCTTTGGAAGTGGGAGAGGTTCTTGTAAGTTAGACAAGAAGCCTAAGAGCCCCATTTTCAGATCAAGATGTCTTGATGAGGTCTGGAAGTTCGCAAAATGATCCTACGTCCAGAGTACTTTGCTTCACTCAGCTTGGAGGACAAGAGCGAGTGGAAATTACCTTTTATGTGCTTAATGTTATTATAGATCTTGAATTGAATTAAGAAGGCATAATACTTTCGGTTACCATTTAACATAAACAAACATGTTCCTATCATAAACCATAAACAGATGCATAAACTAGAATATAGAAATAGATACGCAATATTCCAAAACCAACTTATCTTTATTAATGCCTTTTACTAGTTACAATCCAATTCCTACCCTGCGCACACAGCTGTAGGGGTCCGCGCACACAGCTGCGGACTCTACTGGGCCTCCGCGCACACAGCTGTAGGGGTCCGCGCACATAGCTGCAGACTCTACTAGGCCTCCGCGCACACAACTACGGAGCCTCTATATCCTACTACAACCCTCGACTCAGACTTATAGACTTAGAGCGACTATCGCTGTTAGCAACCCATACACTTGAGATCTCTTCCAAACCTCCAAAAAAACTATCTTCTACGCCTAGAGCCTTGCTCTATTTATACATTCTCATGGTCCACGGACCATGGGTAGACCAACTCACTTTTTATTATTTTACCTTATTTTTGGGCAGACTAGCCTTTGACTTGACTCATTACAACTCATGCTCCGCGCACTTCGTGGAGCCTTTACAATACCAATATCCCAAAATTGTGGGCTTTAAGCCCTAAAACCGTTACACAGGGAGCCTTTACAATACCAATATCCCAAAATTGTGGGCTTTAAGCCCTAAAACCGTTACACAGGGGACCCGCTGCCCAACAGAAACTTAATTGTAGTACTTGGAACTAATAACAAATGTGTGCACACATAATCAAATTAGTGTACACGTACATGTTTGTGTTGGTTTAGATTGGATTTCAATATGGAGAAAGAGTATATAGGATTTGTTCATTGGATCAAGAAAATCTTGTAGCTCCAAGGAAAACCTCTTTTAAAGTGAAAATTTTGACTAAAAAATTTGCACACAACAAATTTGTAAACCTAATAGATAGCTATATATATATATATACCGACAATAATTTTTCATTGTTTAAATTATATTTTTGAATGTAAAAAATGAGTTCGATGTCTTAAAAAATTACTTGAGAACTTGGATTGTGTAAGTTACATAGCTTAAACTTGCAATTCTAACACATCTTTGCTTGGTTTCAAACAAAATTGACCAAAAACAATTCCTAAAAAATGGCCACAATAAGACTACTTAAAATGTTTTAGCCAAAAAATAAAAATAAAAAAATCAATTGCTTTATATAATGAATATATAGGTTTTCATAATCATATATAATATATACACATTTAAATATTTTTTCTATGGAATATATTTTCCACATTTAAATGAGTTTACTTTTATTAATATATTTTTGAATACATTTCAATATTAATTAACCTTCCATATTAAAATATTTTATTTGTTAGTCATTATTATTAATTATATATTTTTAATGTTGCATTTTAACTGAAAAGTATAACATTTTATTTATTATTTTTAGTTACTTTATTTCTCTATAAAATTGATATAAGATTATGATAGTTCATACGGACATTGAAATATTTTATTTATGGTTGACAGTAAGAGTATAACATGTATATTCATTTTTTTATAGCCGACATTTTTTATTTATAGAGAAAATTTTGACTAAAAATTTGCACAGAAGTGATTTAATCCCTCTAGAAACCTTATATATACACACACACACACCATGTGTAATTTTTCATTGTTTAAATTATATTTTTGAATAGTTAAAATGGATTCAATGTCTTCCAAATTTATAGTGAAAAAATGACTAAAACATATGTCTATGGGCACAGAGTAAATAAAAATTGCACTGCATCTATGCATATAAATTCGCCCAAAGTATCTCCTCCATCTTCATCATGCTAATGAAATTTATTTGAAGTAAACAGTTTCAAATTTATTATTCATTTTCTTAAATTCTCATTTTAATATAACATTTTCATTTCAATCTTGAAAGTTTGGATGACAGTTTTCGTTTTGATAATACATATATTTTAAATATATCTAGTTTTTATTTTTTGACAAGATGTCTTCGCATATCCATTCAGTTATGTTCTAGCTAAATTTTTCAAATGGCCAACACCTTACTATTGCAAGAATAACAACAACTACTTTATCAATTCCTATTAGAAACACAATCGGTAAAATTTAAACAGTTTTCGCTAAATTTGATTTTTAATAGGTTGTCTTCCAGCAAACAGTCGTATGGTAGAGTCTTTCAAACTGCGAGCACCTTGGTATTCAAATAGTAAAACTGCGAGCACCTTGGTATTCAAATAGTAACAACTACTTTATCATTTCTTCACAGAAACTTAATTTACATAGAGTGTACATTGAAGATAAAGGGTAAGTAACAAAATAAATGTTGGAATTTGGGTTGTATTGATTTTGGATAGTAAGGGATTGGTTTTTTAGATTTTTAAATTTTTAAATTTTTCACAGACGATGGGTGGAAGCTGAAAAGCAAGAATCAAACATCATTATTTTAATGGGATTGAAAATTCAAAAAATCTATTATCTAAATAATAATTTAAAATGACAAGTATATATCAGAAAACTAATACTTATATATACCAAAAATCCATTAAAACACAGACTTATATGTACCATTGTACGTTGATTCTTGACTTACTAATTCAAATTTCACTATTTTGCAAACAACCTTGTACCACTATTCTCAATCTTGACTTCTTAATTCAAATTCTACAACTCTGCAAACAACCCTTGTATATGATAATGACTAAAGATGAAAACTTGGAAGATGGCAAGAGCACTATTCAATCTTTAAATAGACATGACAATAAGAGACCTGATTTTTTAAACAAAAATGAATTATTCTTTTATGACCATTTGTTCCAAAAATGAGGTTCATTTTCTCGAAATTAATCCCAATACCATGAAATATGGGTGAATGAAAGAAAAACACTTTTTTTACACTGAATGGGGAGGACAAAATAACTATCATAAATTCCTATTCTTGAAAATTAGGGCGAATGGAAAGTTGTAACTCCTAATTTCAAGGGCTAAATTTAATTTTTTTTATCCTATCCCTTAAAATAAAGTGGGCTAACATCCATACTAATTTTTTAATAAAATAAATTTGAGGCAATTTGTAACAATGTACTATGATACAAAGTATTCGCCCAATAAAAATTTCAAACCCCTTAATTTCTCCTAAAGGCAACAACTTGTCCCTAAAATTTTCCATGCACCACACTTATCATCTCCAATATTTGGATGGGAATATGGACTCTTTTCTTTCTTGTGAATAAACCTTGTGTGAAAGTGTTTTGTTTGGTTCCAATGCATGTGGAAAAATGGAAAAGGGCCTTGTGACACTACAACATTTGGCTAATCTTTAGTCCTTCTTCTTCGTCTTGGTCCATATCTTTTGGTTGATGATGTTTTGATGGAAAACATGATCCTTGTGTAAGAATAGCTTTGTTTAGAACCATGATACCTGTATATATTCTAGGAACCTCATTCCCACACTCGGTTTTTTATGTTTTAGTGTTTTTCACACATATCCAATTCAGTAGAGAAAGACAAGGGGAAAATCTATAATAAGGATGCTAATATCAGAGGTATATATATATATATATATATATATATATATATATATATATATATATATATATATATATATAATATATTATATTATATATATATATATATATCAAGGAATAACCTCTTATGCTGTCAATAAGTCGAGATCCATCTTCTACCCCCATGAAATAATATGAGCTAAAGCACAGTTCAATAAATAAATAAATAAAGGCTTAAATAAGATAAAGTATTCCTGCGCAGAGAGGTGAAACAAGAAACTTCATCAGGGTATTGACCATGCTCATTGGTAGTGAAGAAATGCTTGTGTTCTTGTAGTGACTCCGTCGGGGTGTTATCACTCATAATTTTTCCTTAGCTGTGGAAGGAAACTCGTTGAGGAAACCTTCCAACCACTTTAGATTGAAAGTTGGCCCTCAATTTAGAGATGGATCTCTCCTTAAACTATACCACTCACTGTCACTAAGAAGTAGGTAATTTATCTCATTAGTCAGATTTAGTTGGTAACACATGCAATTTTTTTGGAAGGAAGATGGACAGGGACCATTGGGCATGGAATATTTGACATAAAATTGTTAGCTGTAGGCTATATGAAAAAATTTAATAGGGGAAATATAGATTTAGGTTTCTTAGAAAAATCATCATTAAGTTATGATAGAAGACAGTAGGGAGTAAACATCAAAAACATAGAAACCATATGATTTCTGTGAGTGACATTTAAATTGAAAAAATATGAGTAACTTGGAAAATGTAAATATGAGCTTTTAGAAAGAGTTCAAATTTAATCACTTATTTCCAAACACAAAAAACTTATGAATCATAGTTATGGCTTAGAAGGAAAAATATACACTAGAAAACACTATCAAGAAACTTATCACACAAGAATCTCCGCAATTGTACAAATAACATTGTTCACAACAAATTCTATTAATATCAAAGGTATACACAATACAAACGGTTTCTTCAAAATTTTCAACCCCTGTGTCTTACAAAATTATGACTTAAATAAGCAAACACAATCTCTTGGTTGTCCTAAGTTTTAGGAAATAAAAAAATAATATAATTACAAAAATAAAATCAAATTGCTGCAAGAAATGTCACAGATTTTTGAAGATTGTCGATCACAATTTTTTTGGCGCTACAAAATGATGGCTTATCTTATCTTCTATTGAATCTTATGCTATTAGGTGATGCCACTTTTCCACAAAATTAGGAATAATTTGTTATTGCCTCCCAACTACCCTGAAATCTAGAAAGTTCATTTCTTTCTGTTGACTAAAACAAGGACTTGTAATTTGGGCATATCCCTTAAAGTTTGATCCACTCATCTTGAATACTCATGTGTTGGGAGTGCTTAATATGATAATTCAAATGTTGACTAATATCCACAACTAAGGAAAAATTCTTAGTGATAACACGAGGTACTGTCCATGCCTACTGACTGTTGGGTCTCCATTTTGTCTTATTTTTATTTATTTCTCTCATGCCGTCGATTGGTTAAATGATTATTTTCGAAGAGTATTTGTTACATCTTTGTTTTAACAACATTAAAATAGCATTAATGAGAGTTTAATTAAGGTTTGTATGTTGCAGGATTAAAAATGGTTCGATTATACTTTGGGATGCGCCTGCACCATTGCATTTACTTGCCTGCACCATTTTATGTCTTCCTGCACTATGAAGGATTCTTGAACTACATTAACGTTCCTGGACTATGATTCCAATGATTCTGCGTCGTTGCTCTTAATTTCTTCACCAGAACATCCTTTATTTTATTGAAGTTTCTTTTATCATGAATTGTATCTTCGGTGACGAAGTGATTTGGGTAGTAATATATCTGTGTATCGTTAGTTTGAAATAAGAAGTCAAAGAGGCTTGCAATGAAAATTACTTGAATGCAACAATTTCTCTTTGCCAATCTCTAATGGTTATGATCATAAGATTCGTTCAGAGCTAGTTTCATGTGTGATCAGAAAGATGGTCTTAGTGTAGGTATCGAACCCATCGAGCCTCAAGTATCTTAAACGCTACTTCGATCTTTTTTCTTCCCTTCATGGCGATCATCAACCTCCCGATCAACACAGTCAACGAATAAGAATTTCCTGTAAGGTGTCAGTCTGATAGAAATGGGGTGAAAAGAAGAATGGTTCTCATCTACCTGTCGTCAACTACCGTTAGTGGCATGGTGTACATGGAACCAAAGCATCATGATCCAACCAAGCAACATGATTTATTTAAGAGGAATTTTGCTTGATGGAGATGGTACACATAAGGTTGCATTAATGGAATGTGGATTTGAGTCAACAAGTACATATTATCTAAATCTGGAAAAGCGCAACCACATCAACGCTGGAGTGAACGCAATGCCATGTCCACATCTATGCCAAGTGGATATGATGTAGCACTGCACCCATCCTACATGGAGTCCAACAACAACACCGTTCCAGGAAAATAGGAACAATTTGCCAGAATCATCCCTATTTCGACATTTAGTTGCAAACTAATTTTATTCACGAAAAATTGTTATGATTGATGATCTGCCTCTTGTGTTTTTAATTGGCTAATTAAGAGTCCCAAATTGTAATCTGATGCATATATAATAGATTTCCTAGAGCGGCAAGGATTTAGCTTAATTAGTCAGCTAATCGATTAAGAGAGCTTTAGAGACAGGCACAAGGATTGAAGGAAGTGCAGAAGGGAGGAGAATTTGTCCCAATGTAGAAGCATGCAGATTCTAGTTGTTGATCACTTCTCCTGCTTATTGGAGTTAAGCCGATGTCTGCATCATGTAAAATATTGTTTTTAGGAGTTAATTGAAGTGATTTTTATCCATGAGCTGTCTATTTATTTTCTGCATCTGATGGTGTTAATTTTTGTGTGAACCAAGCACTCAAAGCGGGTGCAAGCTGGTTGGGTTAGCCACCAGACCATCTCGACACCGCTCTCATCTTTTAAACTAAATAGCATTTCAATTCATATTTGTTGTGTGAATTTTATTTGTTTATTTATAGTTTATTTCTTCCTTCAATTGATATTATCTAATTTGTTGCAGATGTTTTATTTCCAGTTTTAGAATTAATTCAATTTACTGCAATCTTTTATTCTCAGTTTTAGAGTTAATTTGTTGCAAGTTGTTCCTCTACACACTATTTCATTTGCTACATTGTTAATTATATTTGCACTTGAAATATTTTAAATAACGATTGTGTCCTCCAGATTATTCGAACTTACAATATTGGCTTATGCTACAACATCCCACCTTTACAAGTTTTAATAAGAATCCTCTGCTCTGGTCGAGAATCGACAGGTTTGTCCTTTGATCGGTTTCACATTATGCGTTTGAATAATTATGAAATGGTGAAACCATTTAATCATTAACTCATGCATCATTAAGCAACAATAACACATAAGTTTAGATTATCTAAAGCTATGATTCTTGTAACGCAAAGCCAACATGTATAAAAGGGAAATTGCACTATGATCATGTTTAATTGGTATTGTAGTTTCCCTTTAACTTCTGGACAATTCTACATGATTCATTTTCAGGGACAAGGAAGGCGAGAGATTCCTTCCAGCATTTATAGTCTCTCGATATTGTGTCGACACTGTTTGGTTTCCAGTTATGATTTCCTTTCTGAATGTCCTTTTGCATTGTTAATTTCATTTTATTTCCCGCATGAATTAATTGTTTGGATTGGTGTTTTCTCGAATTCTCTTTTAGTGTAGGAATTCATTTATTGATGGGATTAATACACAAGATAGACTAGCATTTGTTTTGCAAGTTGCCAGGGGCTTTCTTATTGATCTAAATATGATCTGAGGTTGTCATTGATGTCAACCCAAGCAGTACCAGGGGATACCTTAATCTTTCAAGGGAATTTTGAATTGACAAAATACTCTATTTTTAGTCAAGGGTCTTCTAGATATATTCTACTCGTCAAGATGTTTCTGTTGATATATGGCACACCAAGTAATTCTTAATAGTTTGAGAGATATTCATGTTTGAAGTTAGTAACTCCAGTTAGTGGGCTAAAAGCCTATGGGGTTGTGGCATGGCACTCATAATTGGTTTTGGTCATTGAATAGTCAATAAATAATAATTTTTTAAGCTCCTAAAATCCCTCCAACATTCTCTATAGAATCCCCTCTCAACTCTATAAAAATAAATCTCATATATCCTCCAAATGTAGTGATCGTGGCATTTTCACTATAACTTCATTTCTGTGAAGTCTTAGATTCTAAAATGAAAACCCATTTGATTCGAAATCCTAATGAATTTCATGACCAAATTTCATATCTTGGTTCGCTATATTTTCGTAGATATGATCTGTGGAAGTTATGGTTTGTGCAGGCTCCTGAATTTCATCTCCGAGAAGTGACCTTGGGAAAATCATCATAACTCTCTCTGAGAAGAGGATTGGAATTATGTAAAAGTGGTGGATAGTGCACAGAATGTATTTTCTATGTATCAATTTTAGAGCCGAAGGAGGAAACAGTGAAATGTGGCATCCTGTACAAGTTTGCTCTATTGAACTATTCCATAATTAGGTCATTGTGAGAGATTGGGCATAACTTTGCCTTGAAGAGTCCAAATCGGGTTAGACCTGTGGCATTGGAAAGAAGACTCAAATGGATTCTACATTACTAAAGATCACATGTTGGGGATATGAAATCACACATATACATCCGATTAAATATCATGCTCCTAGAAGGCAAGAAAACTAGATCAAGTGTTGTCAAGGGGTGCAAAGGACCAAACTTTCTAGGGTAGCAATGAGCAAGGTGCAGTAGAGGTAAGCTACAAGTAAGTATCTTCTATATATGCATGTTCATATCTTAATTGCATTAGGTTCTTTGTATTCTAATTTTTTGTTTTTGTTTAGCACTGACATATGCTCTATAGGATGAGGTAAGTTTTGCTATTATAATGTCATGGGTATTTCCTTGAAGACTTTTTGCAGGTATTATATATTCATCAAGAGAAGACTCAATGTATAATATAATGTTCTAAAGAATGAGAAAGGGTAGCATGAAAAGAGAAGCAATCAAGGTGCAGAACAACAATAAGAAGTTCACCACATGAAGTCTTCAAGTGGGCAGCACTGCATACGGACATTGTAAAAATATCATTGTATAGAGTCATTGTAAAAGCATCTTTGTAAATGTTGTACCAGTGTCTATCTGCCAAGAGTTGAAGAGGTAGTGTTGGGAGGTCTATGATCATCATTAGGTGGTTGTGTCATAGTTGGGGTTATGGTCTCGTGTGTCTTCTTCTTCTACATCATTCTATATCATTGTAAAGTGGACCATTTTCCATGTTGCGGGAGTCCATTCTTATTTTATTCTTCTATAGGGTGGTAGGGTGGTGGTAGGGTGAGTTGTAGCTCATTGGGTGTTGGGGCATTCATTCATTTGACTACTGAAGAATCTCGGGCATTGGAGTGTCCATCCAGTGGGAGCTGGAGAAGAACTCTTTTCTAGAATTCTAGGAATTTGTTTCTTTCATTTAAGTTGGGGCTAAATATTAAAGAATTTATTAGAAAAGCGTTCGGTGGTTTTTGACTCGGAGGGGGTTTTCCACCTAAAAATTTTGTGTCTCCTGTGTTCTTTTATTCACTGTTGTTACTGCATAAATATTAATGATAATTGAATATTAACTAATGCTCTGAAAATATTTAAAAGTGCTAATTGCTAAGGAATACTGGTTCACCACCCCACCCCCCTGGGAGTATTTTCCAACAATTGGTATCAGAGCTTGGTTCCTTTAGTAACAACTTAACCGCTGGAAGTTAGTTTTCAAAGCATAGAGATGGGAAAGTCAAAGAAGCAAGTAACAAGGATTTCAAAGGAAGGTACAAGTACAACAAAATCTCAAGAAAGTGAGTATTCTGTACCAACCCCTGATTTTTATGTAGATAATTACTGGATATGGGAATCCAAGATGGAAGTAACTTTTCAGGCACATGGAGTGTGGGAATCAATTGTTTCTGGAGACACATATACCAATAAAGCTAAAAGGTACAATTCAAAGGCCATGAGTGTAATTTTGAATGTTTTTGCAAATTCTGTGAAAACAAAAGTTGGTCAATGTTCAACAGCTAAAGCTCTTTGGGAAAAGCTTCATAATCTCTATTCAAGAAAGAAATCAGGTCAAGATGTTATCAAAAACTTAGATCCTTCTGAGTATGATGACGAAGGGTTGACCATAGAAGAATTTTCTAAGGAGGCAATCAAGCTTATAAAATAGCTCAAGGCTGAGAAGATCCGTTCCAATACTCTTGAAGAACAATTTCAAGGTCTCAAAATTGAATTTGAAGAACACAAATGCATTGAAGAGTCACTTCAAAAGAAGTTGGAAGAAATCAATAATACATCGACATGAGACCTCAAGAGAGAAGTCCAACATAAGCAACAAGAACTCGACATGCCATTTGCAAAGATTAGCAGGATCACACAACAGATGCAGGAAGCAGAAATTGAAAGGAAGGAATCTGATCAAAGATACATATCCACCGTTGACCAAAACAAAAAGGAATTAGAAACATCTTCAATAGAAATAAGCAAGCTCAAGATTGAAAATTAGAAGTAGAAGAAACAGATATAGGTTCTCAACAGAGAAGTAAAGAAGACCACTCTTCTCAAGCTACAGGTTGAGGAGGAAAAAAAAAGAAGGAAGACCTTAAAAGATGGTTTCAAGAAGATATTGCTCAAAAGAAATAAGAACTTGATGCAACTCGTGATGAGATCAATGAACTCAAAGGATCACAAGAAGAATACTTATAAGATAAGATAGATGAAGAAGTGAAAATGAAGGCAATTAAAGATGGTTGATGAAGGTACAAGCTCCACATCTTCACATGATGATTCTAAGAAGGATGTTGATCAAAGTGAAAAGCCAAAGAAGAATTTTGCAACTCCAAAGAACAAGACCAAAGCAATCAAGAACAAAGGACCACAAGAAACTACAATACTGCCTCTAAAGAAGAATGAAAAATCTTCCAGCTATGTTTGTTTATTTAATGGTTATTTCTTTTTATGTGATAACTATGGACACATGTCTAGGGATTGTGAAGTTTTTGATAGGTACAATCATTATATTTTGTTAGAAGAGAATACGTGCTAGATGGGCCAAATATCGAATGTTTCAAATGCCATAGCTATGGCCATAGCGCTCGTGGTTGTAAATATCAGATGGAATCACCTATGGAAAACATTGGATGCTTCAAGTGTCATAATTATGGGCGCATGGCTCGAGATTACAGGAATAAGAAGGTCTAGAAAAGGAAATAGGTACAAGAAGAAAAAGTAGATAACAAGGTGTTTGCTCAATTTAGTGTGTTCAAATTGCTATATGAATTGTCAATCTGGGAGTCGTAAACTGTTGAAGTGAAGTGCACTATCTATGCAAGATAACCATTTTCTTATTCCTTTGTCGTTTTTAGTTTTTTTTTTTTTTTTTTTTTTTTTTTGGATTTATCTTCTTGTATGGACAATTGTATTCAATGAATAATTCCAAACTTCAAAGTGTTCCAAAGGTATTCAACTTTACAATGATGAAATCAAGATGTGCCTAGATTCTAATTAACAAAATAGTGAACTATGACTATGGAACCCAGTATCCTTGCTGCTGTTATAAAGAAGAGAAAAGACTAAACTCAAAGCAATTTAAAGACTGAAAGAAAAGTAAACTAATCATATCACATCAACTCATTTTTGACCCCTCACCATTTGACTCGCTTTGGCTATAGGAAGTAGTCATACACAAATTGAATGATCTGATATCTAAGTTGCATGAAATAAAACTAAGATTAAGCTACACATTCACTCTAAAATCCCTCATCATTTGGTAACTGAAGAATGATACGAGTAGTCTAATCACTAACTTGCAGCAAAGTAAATGAATCAAAGCAAAACTAAGAAATAAGCAATGTTGGAATTAAAATCAATAAAACAAATCAGCAGTAGGACAAGATAATCCCATCATGTCATTAGTCATCAAAACTTATATGTACTGCCCGGGCTTCCTATTAGAACCTGAAATGCAAACAATAATCAGTTGAAAATCAAATAAAAGCATAAAAGAGACTTATGAACAGCAAATGACATAAACCATGAGCAAGTTAATATATACAACAAGTATCTATGGTATCAAGAGCGTAAAATGTAAAAAAAAAAAAACATAAAACTATACATCAGCTACAATACCTTGGTGTACAGGGGCCCTCTGCACCCTCGGTCAATCAGAACCAATCACGAAATTGAACGCAAAATCAATGTCTTCTCATATATTGCAAAACAATTATGAAATAGAGACTAAGTCTCGGCTCAAAGGCTCTTTCAACAGTCAAGTTTTTACACAACAACTAACTAGCTATACGCATATGGAGATACGTTATTTATAGCAGAGAATTCATAACAAACTAACACGGCCTGCGCTGGTAGCCAAGCATGTAAAAGACAAAATCTGGAGTTATAGCAGCATGGTGGCCATGGACAATAAATCCAAGAGATGGTTTGTTGGATTCGGTCGATGAGCAGTCCCTAGGTGTTAATACACCTCCTAAAACTCAGGACCTTGCCACGCAATCCTCCTCGTGCTGAAAACAGAGCCGTGCCACTGCTTAAGTCCTTGTGTTGACCATCGTTTGACTGGCCTTGACCGCGGGCTTCTATGGATGATTTGGCTGAACCAAGGGGACACGTTCAATGTCCACGTCCTTTATGGCTTGCCCATGTGGCTAAGTTCTTCAATGGACACCTGTAGCATACAGTTTAAAAAAAGGTTGCGGAAACTGATTCTGGCTGCAGAAAGTGGCAGATTCCATAGCTGGTTGAACAAAAAATCTAAACCAAATAGCAGTCACAAAACATAGTTAGGAAACCATTTATATACTCATTTTAAACTATTATGCAGTGATTTGATAGCTTAGAGGTTCAGGTAACTGGAGAAAAAGGCTAAAAAGGGATGTAGGGAAGGTGTAAGTTTGGGACTCAACACAAGGTTTCAGTAGTTATGCTTTCAGGATTTGTAAAAGCAAAAGGTCATGAGGAATTAGTAGTTGCTTCAGATAATGACTCAAGTCAAGATGGCCCATTAAGTGACTCACTATTTTTAACAATTTGGCTTGTTGACTCCTTAATGTTTATACAAGAGAAGTCTATGCCGCAGTATATGGCGCAAGTCTACGATTGACAGAAAGCTAGTTTGAACAAGATGGTAGTTTCATTAAAGGTTTAGGTGGAGCAAAATAGTTGAAGGATTACAGGTTACCAGGAACAAGACAAGATTAGTCTGTAAAGGATATGCAAAAGAGGAAGAAATTGATTTCGAAAAAACATTTGCACCAATTGCCAGAATGGAAGCCGTTCGAATGTTTCTCGCCTACGCATGTTCAAGAAAAATAAAAGTCTACCAAATGGATGTTAAGTCAACATTTCTGAATGGAGAATTAGAAGAAGAATTCTACATCGAACAACCTAAAGGTTTTCTACTATTAGAAAAAGAAGACTATGTTTGCAGGTTAAAAAAGGCTCTGTATGGTCTCAAGCAGGCTGCGAGAGCATGGTATGTTTGTATTGACAAATATCCACATCAACAAGGGTTCAAGAAAGGTATTGTTGATAGCAATATTTACGTACAAATAGATAAATATAATTTAACAATCGTTGAGTTATATGTGGATGATATAATCTTTGGTAGTAATGATGATCGACTAAGTAAGAAATTTGCTACAAAGATGCAAAGTGAGTTCCAGATGTCTTTACTTGGTGACTTTACATACTCCTTAAGGCTTCAAATGTTTCAGCAAGAGAAACAAATATTTATATGTAAAGCCAAGTACATCAAGGAAATGCTCAAGAAATTCAAGATGGAAGATTACAAACCCGTCCTTACTCTAACGGTAACAAGTTTCAAACTGAGCATAGACGACGCATCAAAGGAT
This sequence comes from Pinus taeda, assembly GCA_000404065.3. Classification (NCBI taxonomy): domain Eukaryota; kingdom Viridiplantae; phylum Streptophyta; class Pinopsida; order Pinales; family Pinaceae; genus Pinus; species Pinus taeda. The sequence continues at coordinate 41,155 of APFE031695061.1, read as the reverse complement.
GTGGATTAGAGGTTGTACAGATATATCATTGGTAGTCTTTTATATGTAATAGCCTCTCAACCAGATGTTACGCAAGCAGTTGGACAAGTAGCAAGATTCCAAGTAGCACCAAAAGAATCACATATTATTGCCATCAAAATAATTCTTCGATATCTAATGGGCACAACAGAATATGGCTTGTGGTATCCCAAGGACAACAATCTCATTATTCAAGCCTTTACAGATGTAGATTGAGCAGGAAGTGTTGATGATCGTAAGAGTACTAGTGGAGCAGCATTCTATCTAGGTGGTTGTCTTGTATCATGGTTGAGAAAAAAGCAAACCTCAATCTCGTTATCCACAGCAGAAGTAGAATATATCACGACAACAACTTGTTGTACTCAAGTTCTCTAGATGAAGAAAACTTTTCAAGATATTCATGTCAATTTCGATGAGCCTATTCCCATATTTTGGGATAACACTAGCGCCATCAGTATCTCCAAGAATCCTATGATGCATTCCAAAAAAAAGCACATTCCGATTAAATATCATTTCGTTAGAGAGTAGGTCGTTGAAAACAATAGCAAGCCTGAATATGTTGGTACAAAATAAAAATTCATTGATATCTTCACTAAACCTTTATCTCGTTAAGCATTTGAATATCTTTGCCAAAAGCTTGGGATTCTCCCAAGTTCTCATTATATTTTCATTATTCATAAAATAAAGGGGGAGTGGAAGTGTGTGCAAGTCCATAGGATGGTTGTGTGTTAGGGGGAGTTACCCTTTGCCATTGATGTCAAATGGGGAGAAAAGGCAGTAGGAAGAGATGCCCTGATCATAGGGGGACTACTTGTGTTTCCATCAATGCCAAAGGGGGAGATTGTTGATCTAAAGATGATCTGAGGTTTTCATTGATGTCAACCCAAGCAGCACCAGGGGCTACCCTGATCTTGCAAGGTAATTTTGACTTGAAAACTTAATCTATTTTGAGTAAAGGATCTTCTAGATAGGTTCTACTCATCGAGATGTTTCCGTTGATATATGGCACACCAAGTAATTCTTGATGGTTTGAGAGATATTCATGTTCGAAGTTAGTAACCCCAGTTAGTGAGATAAAACCCTATGAGGATGTGGCATGGCACTCATAATTGGTTTTGGTCATTGAATAGTAAATAATTAATAATTTTTTAAGCTCCTAAAATCCCTCCAACATTCTCTATAGAAGCCCCTCTCACCTCTATAAAAAGAAATCTCATATATCCTCCAAATGGAGTGATCATGGAATTTTTGCTATAACTTCATTTCTGTGAAGTCTTAGATTCGGAAATCAAAACCCATTTGATTCACAATCCTGATGAATGTTGTGACCTAATTTTAGATCTTGGTTCACTATATTTTCGAAGATATGATCTGTGGAAGTTAGGGTTTTTGGAGGCTCTCGAATTTCATCTCAAAGAAGTGACCTTGGAAAAATCGTTATAACTCTCTCTCTGAGAAGAGGATTGGAATTTTGTAAGAAGTGTCAAATAGTGCATAGAATGTATCTTTCTGTATTTCAATTTCAGAGCTGAAGGAGGAAACAGTGACACATGGCATGCCGTACAAGTTCGCTCTACTTAACTAGTCCATAATTAGGTCATTGTAACAGATTGGGCATAACTTTGTCTTGATGAGTCGAAATCGGCTCAGACCTATGGCATTGGACAGAAGACTTAGAGGGATTCTACAGGACTGAAGATCCAATGTTGGTGATCTGAAATCACAGAGATACTTTCTAAGGCAACAAAGAGCAAGGTGCAAAAAAATGATGCAATAGAGGTAAGATATAGGTTATTATATTCTGTATATGCATGTTCATCTCTTAATTGCATTAGGTTCTTTGTATTCTAATTTGTTGTTTTTGTTTAGCAATGACATATGCTCTACAGAATGAGGTAAGTTTTTCTATTATCATGTCATGGGTATTTCCTTGAAGACTTTTTGCAGGTATTATATATTCATCAAGAGAAGACTCAATGCATAATCTAATGTTTTGAAGAATGAGAAGCGTAGCATGATAAGAGAAGAAATCGAGGTGCAAAATAGTAGTAAGAAGTTCACCACATGAAGTCTTCAAGTGGGCAGCACTGCATACAGACATTGTAAAAGTATCATTGTACAGAGTCATTGTAAAAGGATCATCATTAGGTGGTTGTGTCATAGTTGGGGTTATGGTCTAGTGTGTCTTCTTCTTCTACATCGTTCTATATCATCATAAAGTGGACCACTTTCCCTGGTATGAGAGTCCATTCTTATTTTATTCTTCTATAGGGTGGTAGGGTGGTAGGGTGGTGTTATGCTGGTGCATGAAGTCACCAATAGGTTCAAGCCTGTGAAAACTTCAGGGTGGTAGGGTGGTGCTAGGGTGAGTTGTAGCTCCTTGGGTGTTGGGTCATCCATTCAGTTGACTACTGAAGAATCTCGGGCATTGGAGCATCCATCCAGTGGGAGTTGTACAAGAATGATTTTCTAGAATTCTAGGAAGTTGTTGCTTTCATTTTAGTTGGGGCTAAAGATTAAAGAATTTATTAGAAAAGCATTTGGCGGTTTTTTACGTGGAGGGGGTTTTCCACCTAGATTTTTTGTGCCTCCTATGTTCTTTTATTCACTGTTGTCACTACATACATATTAATGATAATTGAAGCTTAACTAATGCTCTAAAAAGATTTAAAAGTGCTAATTGCTAAGGAATCTTGATTCACTCCCCCCCCCCCACCTCGCAGTATTTTCCAACAATTGGTATCAGATCTTGATTCCTTCAGCAACAGCTTAACCGTTGGAAGTCAGTTTTCAGAGCATAGTGATGGGAAAGTCAAAGAAGCAAGATAGAAGGATTTCAAAGGAAGGTTCAGGTACAACAAAATCTCAAGAAAGTGAGTATTGTGTACCAACCCTTGATTTTGATGCAGATAATTATTGGATATGGGAATCCAAGATGGAAGTATCTTTGCAGGCACATGGAGTATGGGAATTGATTGTTTCTGGAGACACATCTACCGATGAAGCTAAAAGGTACAATTCAAATGCTATGAATGTAATTTTGAATTTTTTAAGAAATTCTCTGAAAACAAAAGTTGGTCAATGTCCAACAGCTAAAGCTTTTTGGGAAAAGCTCCATAATTTCTATTCAACAAAGAAATCAGGTCAAGATGTTATTGAAAACTCGGATCCTTCTGAGTATGATGAAGAAGGGTTGACCATAGAATAATTTTCTAAGGAGGTAATCAAGCTTATAAAAGAGCTCAAGGATAAGAATATGTGTTCCAATACTCTTGAAGAAAAAGTTCAAGGTCTCAAAATTGAAGTTGAAGAACACAAATGCATTGAAGAGTCACTTCAAAAGAATTTTGAAGAAATCAATAATACATCAACATGAGACCTCAAGGGAGAAGTCCAGTAGAAGCAACAAGAATTCGACACAACATTTGCAGAGATCATCAAGATCACACAACAGATGCAGGAAGCAGAAATTGAAAGGAAGGAATTTGATCAAAGATACATATCCACCGTTGACCAAAAGCAAAAGGAATTAGAAACATATTCAATAGAAATAAGTAGGCTCGGGATTGAAAATGAGAAGCAAAAGGAACAGATACAGGTTCTCAACAGAGAGGTAGAGAAGACCACTCTTCTTAAGCTACAGGTTGAGGAGGCAAAATAAAGAAGGAAGATCTTGAAAAGATGATTCCAAGAAGATCTTGCTCAAAAGAAAGAAGAACTTAATGAAACTCATGATGAGATCAACAAACTCAAGGGATCGTAAAAAGAATACTTACAAGATAAGATAGATGAAGAAGCAAAAATGAAGGCAATTAAAGATGGTAAAGCTCCAATTGATGAAGGTACAAGCTCCACAGCTTTGCAGGATGATTCGAAGAAGGAAATTGATGAAAGTGAAAAGCCAATGAAGAATGTTGCAACTCCAAAGAACAAGACCAAAGCAATCAAGAACAAAACACCACAATAAACTACAACACCACCTCCAAAGAAGAATGAAAATTTTTCCAGCTATGTTTGTTTATTTAATGGTTATTTCTTTTTATGTGCTAACTATGGACATATGACTAGGGACTGTGAAGGTATTGATAGGTACAATCATTATCTGCAAAACCCTAGAAGCAAGTTTGCAGGATCACGAGATAGGTTCCATGATGATTTTTTCAGAAGAGAATACATGCTAGATGGGCCAAATATTGAATGTTTCAAATGACATAACTATGGTCATAGCGCTCGTGGTTGTAGATATCAGATGGAATCACCTATGGAAAACATTGAATGCTTCAAGTGTCATAACTATGGGCACATGGCTCAAGATTGCAGGAATAAGAAGGTCCGGAAAATGAAACAGGTACAAGAAGATAAAGCAGATAACAAGGTTTCAACGGTTATGCTTTCAGGATTTGCAAAAGCAAAAGGTCATGAGGAATTAGAAATTGCTTCAGATAATGACTCAAGTCAAGATGGGCCCTTAGGCGACTCACTATTTTGAACAATTTGGCTTGTTGACCCCTTAATGTTTGTACAAGAGGAGCCTATGTAACAGTATATGGCACAAGTCTATGATTGACAGGAAGGTAGTTTGAACAAGATGGTAGTTTCATTAAAGGTTCAGGGGGAGAAAAATAGTTGAAGGATTATAGGTTACCAGGAACAAGACAAGATTAGTCTACAAAGGATATGCAAAAGTGGAAGGAATTGATTTCGCGAGACATTTGCACCAGTTGCCAGAATGGAAGTCATCTGGATGTTTCTCACCTATGCATGTTCAAGAAAAATAAAAGTCTACCAAATGGATGTTAAGTCAACATTTCTGAATGGAGAATTAGAAGAAGAAGTTTACATCAAACAACCTAAAGGTTTTCTACTATTAGAAAAATAAGACTATGTTTGCAGGTTAAAAAAGGCTTCATATGGTCTCAAGCAGGCTCCCAGAGCATGGTATTCTCATATTGACGGATATCTACATCAACAAGGGTTCAAGAAAGGTACTGTTGATAGCAATCTTTACGTACAAATAGATAAAGATAATTTAACGATCGTTGAGGTATATGTGTATGATATAATATTTGGTAGCAATGATGATCGACTAAGTAAGAACTTTGCTAAAAAGGTACAAAATGAGTTCGAGATATCTTTACTTGGTGAATTGACATACTTCTTAGGGCTTCAAATATTTCAGCAAGAGAAATGAATATTTATATGTCAAGCCAAGTACATCAAGGAAATTCTCAAGCAATTCAAAATGGGAGATTATAATCCCGTCCTTACTCTGATGGTAACAGGTTGCAAATTGAGCATAAAGGACACATCTAAGGATGTGGATCAGAGGTTGTACAAATCTATGATTGGAAGTCTTCTATATGTAACAGCCTCCCGGCCAGATGTTATGCAAGTAGTTGGACAAGTACAAAGATTCCAAGAAACACCAAAAGAATCACATATTATTTCCGTCAAAATAATTCTTCAATATCTAAAGGGCATAATAGAATATGTCTTGTGGTATCCCAAGGGAAACAATCTCATTATTCAAGCCTTTACAGATGCAGATTGGGCAGGAAGCATTGATGATCGTAAGAGTACTAGTGGAGCAACATTCTATCTAGGTGGTTGTCTCGTATCATGGTTGAGCAAAAAGAAAACCTCAATCTCGTTATCCATAACAGAAGTAGAATATATCGTGGCAACATCTTGTTGTACTCAAGTTCTCTGGATGAAGAAAAGTTTTCAAGATCTTCAGGTTAATTTTGATGAGCCTATTCCCATATTTTGCAGTAACACCAACGTCATCAGTATCTCCACGAATCCTGTGATGCATTCCAAAACAAATCACATTCCGATTAAATTTCATTTCATTAGAGAGTAGGTCACCGAAAACAATATCAAGCTTGAATATGTTGGTACAAAATAAAAAATCATTGATATCTTCACTAAACCTTTACCTCATGAAGAATTTGAATATCTTTGCCAAAAGCTTGGGATTCTCCCAAGTTCTCATTAGTTTTTCCTTATTCAGAAAATAAAGAGGGAGTGGAAGTGTGTATAGGTCCACAGGATGGTTGTGTGTCAAGGGAAGTTACCCTTTTCCATTGATGCTAAAGGGGAAGAGAATGCAGTAGGAAGATGTGCCTGATCGCAGGGGAGTACTTGTGTTGCCATCAATGCCAAAGGGGGAGATTGTTGATCTAAAGATGATTTGAGGTTGTCATTGATGTCAACCCAAGTAGAACCAGGGGCTACCCTGATCTTGCAAGGGAATTTTGAATTTAAAACTTAATCTATTTTGAGTCAAGTATCTTCTAGATAGATTCTACTCGTCGAGATGTTTCCGTTGATATACGGCACGAAAAGTAATTCTTAACGGTTTGAGAGATATTCATGTTTGAAGTTAGTAATCCCAGTTAGTGGGCTAAACCCTATGGGGTTGTGGCATGGCACTCATAATTGGTTTTGGACATTGAATAGTCAATAATTAATAATTTTTTAAGCTCCTAAATCCCCTCCAACATTCTCTATAGAAGCCCCTCTCAACTCTATAAAAAGAAATCTCATATATCCTCCAAATGTAGTGATTATGGAATTTTCTCTATAACTGCATTGTTATGAAGTCTTAGATTCTGAAATGAAAATCAATTTGATTTGAAAACCCAATGAATGTTGTGAAAGAATTTTAGATCTTGGTTCGTTATATTTTCGGAGATATGATCTATGGAAAGTAGGGTGTTTGCAGGCTCCTAAATTTCATCTCAAAGAAGTGACCTTGGGGAAATCATCATAACTCTTTGTCTGAGAAGAGGATTGGAATTCTGAATAGTTGCGGATAGTGCACGAATTTTAGCTTTATGTATATCAATTTTAGAGCCAAAGGAGGAAGCAGTGACACGTCGCACGCTGTACAAATTCACTCTACTGAACTAGTCCATAATTAGGTCATCGTGAGAGATTGGGCATAACTTTATCTTGAAGATTCAAAATCGGGTCAAACCTGTGGCATTGGAAAGAAGACTCAGAGGGATTCTATAGGACCAAAGATGACATGTTGAGGATTTTAAATCACAGAGATACATCAGATTAAATATCGTGCTCCTAGAAGGCAAGAAACCTAGATCAAGTGTTGTCAAGGGGTGCAAAGGACCAGACTTTCTAGGGCAATAAAGAGCAAGGTGCAACAAAATGATGTAGCAGAGGTAAGCTATAGATAAGTATCTTCTATACATGCATGTTCGTCTCTTAATTACATTAGGTTCTTTGTATTCTAATTTGTTGTTGTTTTTTTAGCACTGACATATGCCTGCAAGATGAGGTGAGTTTTTTTATTATCATGTCATAGGTATTTCCTTGAAAACTTTTTGCAAGTATTATATATTCATCAAGAGAAGACTCAATGCATAATCTAATGTTTTGAGGAATGAGAAAGGGTAGCATGACAAGAGCAGTAATCAAGGTCTAGAACAACAGTAAGAAGTTCACCACATGAAGTCTTCAAGTGGGCAACACTGCATACATACATTGCAAAAGTATCATTGTAAAAGCATCTTTGTAAAAGTTGTACAAATGTCTATTTGCCAAGAGTTGAAGAGGTAGTGTCGAGAGGTCTAGGATCATCATTAGGATTGTTGGGGTTATGGTCTAGTGTGTCTTCTTCTTCTACATCATTCTATATCATTGTAAAGTGCACCATTTTCCCTGGTATGGGAGTTCATTCTTCTCTTATTCTTCTATAGGCTGGTAGGGTGGTGCTAGGCTGGTGCATGAAGTCACCAACAAGTTCAAGCCTGTGAAAACTTCAGGGTGGTAGGGTGAGTTGTAGCTCATTAGGTGTTGGGGCATCCGTTCAGTTGACTACTGAAGAATCTCAGACGTTGGAACATCCATCCAGTGGGAGCTGGAGAAGAATGATTTTCTATACTTCTAGGAAGTTGTTGCTTTCATTTCAGTTGGGGCTAAAGATTAAATAATTTATTAGAAAAGTGTTCAGTGGTTTTTGACACGGAGGGGGTTTTCCACCTAAATTTTTTGTGCCTCATGTGTTCTTTTATTCACTGTTGTTACTGCATAAACATTAATGAAAACTGAAGATTAAGTAATGCTCTGAAAATATTTGAAAGTGCTAATTTCTAAGGAATACTCATTCAGCCCCCACCCCCGACAGTATTTTCCAACATTTCTCTGGAATTTCTAGTGCTGTGTCTTGAAGCCCATGAACTTTCCAGATTGACAAATTAAATGTTGGTACATTTATAAGCCCTATACTGCACCCAACACTGACATCAGAGAAACACCAAAGATGAAAACTAAGACTCTAAATGTCTTAAACTCACAAATATATTACCCTTCTCTTGAATTGAAACCATTCTGAGATAGCTAATTTTGTTAATGTGTTAGCCGAGAAAGGAATGGAGGGGACTATATCTATATCCAAGTCAAGTGGGAAAGCCATATTAATCCATACAATGAATCAATACTTCCTAAAAAACTAGAAATTGCATAAAATGTTAGACCAAGGTAGAGAACGTTGCCAAGTGTTGTCGTTGCTATAACACCCTCCACAATTTTGGCTTACATTCAAATTTCAAAGCCTTCTTTGAACTTGCAAGCTATTGTTTCTTCTAGTAAGAGCCCTCTCATGTATATTCTCTAATTTTGTAGTCCCTTTGTGAAGAAAGCTCAAGTGTTGTCTTTCGGCATGGAAAGCACACATCACAAAAAGTGAATTTATGTTTCATTTCAAGGAGAAAATTTGGTGTCGATGGGTCCTATTTATCATATAGACATGTATCAGACCCATTCCTAAATTTTCATGCACTATCACATAAATGCCGCCATTGTCATCGCAAAGTGTACCTTAAGTGTCGCACTTGGAGGATTATGTTGTTTTTCCATCACATTAAAGGGACCATGTTGTTTTTAAGTGATGAGAACTTAATGTTGTGTCTTCAATTGATCTGAGTGTGTGATCATGTTTAAGTCCTACCTTGGTTTAATATCTCCTTCACTGATCCCACACTTAGTCAGATCCTAGAAGATTTTTTTCCCAAGTAACTTAAGCTCACTCCGCCTTTCCCTCCCTAAACTGTGCATTGCATAGTGGCAAGCCTCAAGCATGCACCATTGCCTCCTGGAACATTGCAAATGCAGTGGCAGTACTCAATCCTCACCTCCTGACGCCCATAACCACATAATTAGGCCTCCCCATTAGTCTCCTTAAACACATTATGCAATCCCAGTTTGTAGTCTGCCTCCCTAGCTCCCTAACTATGCAACTGTGAAATCTACTAGCCTCCCTCTCTCATGTACTACACATTGTACAGTCATAGTGGGCAAGTACACACTTATAACACATTAAAAAGTAATAAATAAATCATCCTGCCACCCTCGCCCAACCACGAAGGGGTCACGGACCAGGGAAGGCGCCCTAGGATGTAGCCCCTTGGTGGTTGGGTGGGAGTAGCCACCCCCGCCTAGTGGCCAAGGGGTCACGACCAAGGAGCCCACCTTAGCCCACAACTTCTTAACCAGTGGGTGAGGGTGGCAGGACGATTCCAGGAATCAGCCTACCCACCACTGCCCAACGACCAAGGGATCGCGGACCATGACACCATACCCCTGCCCAACGGCTAAAGGGTTATAGGCCAGGGTGGGAGGTCATTGGGTGAGGTTTCTTGCCCTAACTTGTGGCCCCTTGGAAACTGGGTATGCTTCCATCCCCACCTGTTGGCCAAGGTCGCGATCCAAGGTGCCCACGTGTTGTGCGCCCTCTCAACCGTTGGGTGGGGGTGGTAGGGCGATTTTATTTATTATTTTTTAATGTGTTATGTAATATATATATAACATATACATATACATAACATATACATATACATTACATATACATAACATACAAACATACATACATACAACATACATACAGAATATATATATAATATATATTATATAATATAATATATTATATAAATATTATAATATATATATATATATATATATAAATATATATAACACAAAAAAAATAATAAATTAGCTTGCCACCTCGCCTAGTTTCCAAGGGGCCAGGACCAGGACGGGACCGGCCACCTCCCCACCCCGACCAAGGGTCAAGCCATATATTTTTTATTTATTTTATTTTTTAGGGGTCTTTTGAAAATTTTTTGTTTTCTTATGTTTTTTCTATCTTTGATTGTCATCACTATATGGGTTATTTTTCCTTTTTTAATTTTGATTTTTATTTTTTTATTTTTTAGTTTTTTTTTTATGTTTTTTACAATCAATATATAATATAATATATATATATTATAATATATATATAATTATATATATATAATATATTATATATATATATTATAATAATATATATTTTAATTTGGTAATCCCTGTTTGATTGGTAACTTTGTTATATCTTGTTCTGATTTATAGCAATAGAATTTTGAAGATTGTTAAGTTACTATTAGAGACTATATAAATTCTAGTTTTGCTCATAAGAGCCAAGCGAGAATTGAATTTAAAATTAACTATATGAACTATGTGTTTTTAATATAATTTACAAATTAGTAAAGTTATATAATTCATGTGTAATTCATATGTGATTATATTTAACAGTTAAGCTCTACAACGTTAAAATGAGAAAGTGACATAAACTAGGATTTGATACGTTAAAACCCCTTTCACTTCGAGCAATTAGGGATGAATGGATTGATCTTATATATCTAATGTGTAAATAAGATGTATCCCAAATTACATTTGAGGAAATTCATGAATTATTCCAGCATATATCACAAGGAAGAGAAAAATATGGTAAATATCCTCAAGACCCAACCATGGCTAAGGTAAGTGAACAGTATCTGGTATGGTAAGTAGAGTTGAGCTTAGTCATTTATTGGAAATTTCAAAACTGATATTCTTGGAGATTTGGGTGAAAATTTTGATTTGTTATCAGTACAAAGTAAAGAAAAGGCTGAAAATGTTGAATTATCTAAATTTTGTCCTAGACGTAGAAGAAAACATCCTTTACAAGAATGTCCCTTAGATAACATCCATATATGTGTTATTTGTGCAAAAGGATATGTGACAAAGGAATTCCCATCTCTCCCAGGATTGAAAGCATTTTATCAAAAGTATAATGGGACAAATGAAGCCACAAACAACTTTACTTTAAAGAAACAAAAAGACCTTGCCAGCCTTGACAAATAGGTACTATGTAAGACCCTACTAAGTAATTTCAAGCTTATCCACAATACACCTAAAGTAATTGGAATAGACGATTACCTTGGTAACCTTGGCCACCTCAAGCTCAAACTCAATCTTGGAAACAGGGATGGTGAGGATCATATGGTGGAAATAATCCTTAATATTATCCATCATATCCTTAATATCCTCAATATCAACCCGAATAATCATACCAACCTCTTCCACCACAACCACAACCACAATTGACTTATAGTCAAATTCTCCAATTACCTTCTACGCAACCACCTCAAAGGCCTACCCAATTACCCACACAACCACTCTCGAATACAAATAATAAAGTAAATCAACCCACTTACAATGTTGAGATACAAAAATTTAAAAAATATATGATAACTTCTATTGATCTAAAATATATTCATCTTAGATATGGAATATTATTGCAAAAAGATTCCCTTGTAGTCATCAAAGAAGAAAAAGAGGTGGATATTCCTGATAAAATAGATGATACACTAATAAGACAACCTTTCCCTTCTCTTCTTGCAGATCAACTTTGTACATCTTCTCAAAATTCTCCTTTTCCAGACAGATTAACAGTAGATAAGAATGTTGAAAACCAATTATTTTTATTAGACTATGATATTCTAGATGTGTTAAGGAGTATTTGTATTAAAATTCCCTTGTTGCAAGCAATAAAAGACTTTCCTATATATGCAAAAGCAATAAAGGAATTATGTATTAAAAAATAGGAACAAAAAAGAATAAAACCTCAAAAGTTACAACTTATTAGGAAGTTAGCAAATATAATGATGGGAAGAACTTACATAGACAAATATCCAAATACAGGAAGTTCTATTGCGAAAATTCATATCAATAACATTGCAATTCCAAATACATTGATTGATCTAAGAGCAACAATAAATGTAACGATTAAAAGTATTAGGGATGAATTTCAATTAATCAATCTTCAATATACAACAAATGTATTAAAACTAAAAGACAAATCAATTATAAAATGAGAAAGTGTACTAGAAGATATTCATATATCTTTAGATTCTTGGGACCTGATGTTCGACTAGCAAGCTGACCCCAATATGTGTCAATTTGATAGTTGACTTTTCAATTTTCATTACATTGAATCAAGTTCTCCTTCGCTATGTGTTAATTTGATAGTTGATTTTTAAGTTTCAATTGCAATGGGTCAAGCATGCCCCCACTATGTGTCAATTTGATGGTTGATTTTTAAGTTTTTGTTGGAATGTGCCAAGTTGTCTTAGGCTGATACTTTAAAAAAATTATATTTTTAGCATGTGGTATAATGATTTTTTGATCTAGGTATTTATTTTTAAGGTTTAATTTAGTCATGATATTTGATCTCAAAATATGTTGAAAATATAAAGTTCGTTATAGTCATGATATTTGTTTTTAATTCCGTAGCTGAAAAATGTTGAAATTCTAAGGTTTTTTAGAGCCATGATATTTTATCTTTAACGCCATTGTTGATTATAATGCTTTTCAGAGTCATAACAACATGGTTGAAAATTCTTGGAGATTTTAGGTTTTTTGAGTTGTGATATTTTATCTTCAACATATTGTTGAAAACTATTGGAATTTTAATGATTTTTGGAGTCATGGTATTTTGTTATTAATGTCATCGCTAAAAAAGGTTGGAATTTTAGCCAAAAAAAAGGTTGATGCCAACATCAACACTTTTTTATTTCAGGGTGTTTTTTGTTAGGAAAAATACTGGGTGGGGGTGAGTAAGTATTTTACTCACTTCAAATTTCCAATTTCTTATTCTGATATATGTATGCTATTGTTATAAAGGAAACTAGCATATGTACATGACTGTTATTAAGGCAACCCACGCATATATAGATAACTAATATTTTCAACTTTAATCAGTGCATCATTACTTCATTATTCATCAAAAACCATAATTATGAGCAGTAAGAAGCAGGAAGATCATCAACACACAAGAATCATATCAAAACATATGAACACAAAGATTTTTAGGTGGAAACCCAATGTGGGAGAAAACCATTATTGTTGTCATCTCTGTCTTCTTCTATTATTAAAAGAAAAACTTCTTACAATATTATACTGGTGTAGACTCTAACCAGTACGCAGGAACCCACCTATAGAAGGCTACAACCATCTCTCATTTTCCAACACCTACTGGAAGGGAGCTCCAACCCCCCGACTTTGTTTACCGACTACTATAGAAAGGGTGGAACACTTTTCATAATATTTCATACTGGATCCACTTTCGTCAATAAGATGAAACCAATTACTGAATCAAATCACATAATCACTGAACTAACTAAATCATCAAATCAATCACCAAAGCTTAATCAACCAATTCAACTAGATCAAACTGATCCATATTAGATCAGTGCACATACATTCATAAATATACCCTACCTTGTATTGTTCATTACAGAAATCAAATTTTGTCACTACAAACCTTAATCAAACATATGTCAGAATGTATACGCTACTGTTATGAATCATACCCACGTATGTACGCGCTTCCCCTGAAGAAGTCCTGTACATAGATCTCAAATTACTGATATTTGAACCTGAATCATCGCAATACTGAAACAACCATTGAACCAGATACTAAATTAATCACAGATCACTGAGCCAATTACATATCACAACAAATTAACATCATCACTAATCAAAATTATATTCCATAACCAATTGAACCCAACCAATACTGTCAAACAAATGTTATGAGAGAGACATCATTCATAGAAAACAACAGACATAACAAATTTGTTCAAACATCAACAACCCATTCTACAAAAGCCTAGCATGTATACGCGACTTTTACAAAGCGTATCTGCGTATGTACATGCTTACCATTCACCACACTTGCATATAGATCCATTTATACTCAAAATATTTCGCAGAATATATACGTGACTACCCAGAAGGAGATTCACGTATGTACACGACTCGCCTGAGACAAACGTGCGTATAGATATGAAAACTTTCGCTACAAACACAATTTTACTCTCTGCAACCCTTATTATTAGAATTACATACTTTTAAGATTACTTCATTCAAGTTACAACACATATCTATCATTGTTAGAAATTTTCAATAAGTACAACAAACAAGCACATATGTCACCATACTTCAGATCTAGTCCTCGTTCCTTGGTGTACAACTCTTTCAGATCAAATCATTCATAAACAATTCATCACTTGCACACCCAACACCTTGATCTCCATCTCTTTATATAGTATTTTCCTTAGCCAATACCTTGGTCATGTTGTAAGTATTCTTTGATAGGATCAAATAATCATTGCGCACTCATTACTATGGGCCAATACCATGGTAAAGAACCCTGATATTCATAATACCATGGTGCGGATTTTGTACGTGACTTATCTTCACCATAGCTACGTATGTACACGATCTTTATTCACAGGACCCACGTATACTTTCTCACACTTTATCTTTGCCATCCATTTTTCTCTGAACTGATATTCCATTGTTCTAATCACCTATAGAATCTGCATAACCATCATGTTGACATCTTTATCAAGTAGGTTTCCATCAAGGAAAATACATTTAGCCATAATTCCAACATTTTTTACACCAAAAAAATTGGTTTTTAATTTCATTTTTAAAAGTGTTGAAAATTTTACACCCCCCACCCGGGAAAAAAAAAATCATTCTACATACACATTTTTTGTTTTTAAGTTGTTTTTTCATGGTTTTTTTTTTTTTTTGGGGGGGGGGGTGTTGGGTGGTGCGGGGGGTGCGGGGATTGGCTAGAGCTCTCATTTTGAGGTTACAATTCATGTTTGATTGGTAAATTTGATATATATTGTTTTTATTTATAGCGATAGAATTTTGAAGACCGTTAAGTTACTATTAAATACTATATAAATTCTAGTTCTGCTTATAAGAGCTAAGCGAGAATTGAATTTAAATTTTACTATGTGAACTCTTCGTTTTTAATATAATTTACAAATAACTAAAGTTATATCATTCATGTGTGCAATGCATATGTGATTAGAGTTAACAATTCTTGTAGAAGATCATTTTCTTGGTAAGAATATTTTTTCAATTTCTACTAAATATCCTTGGTTTGTATACATTTCTAATGAATTGGCAACAAGAAAATTACCACCACAATTATAATCAAGAGAGAAACAAAGGGCTATCAAACTCAATGCACCTTACTCTTGGATAGAAGGAGACATTTACGAATAGGACCAGATTTAAGAATCAAAAGGTGTGTAAGAGAATATGAGATACCAAATATATTGAAAGCATGCCGGCATGAGCGATGTGGATGACACTTTACTAACAAGAGGAATGCATACAAAGTTCTTCTTTCTGGATATTATTAGCCTACCCTTTTCAAGGATTCCAAACAATATGTCAAAATATGTAATATTTGTTAGAGAATGGGAAGGCAATTCAAGAAAATGATATGCCTCTGCAACCTCAAATACTTGTAGAACCATTTGAAAAATGGGCTCTAGATTTTCTAGGTCTAATTAATTCAACATCAAGGAAGAAAAGGTATATTCTTTTTTGTACTGATTATGTAACAAAATGGGTAGAAGCTAAACCTTTAATTTTCATTACTAAAAATGTTGTTGTAACATTTATTTTTGAGGATATATTCACTCATTTTGGTACCCCAAGAGAAATTGTTACAAACCAGGGTGCACAATTTACATTCAAGCTTTTCTAGAAGATTATGAAGCAATATAAAATCAATCATCAAAAGTATACTCGACCATATCACCCACAATCCAATGGGAAAGTCGAATCAACAAATAAATTTCTTGAAGCCATTTTGACCAAGACAGTTCAACAACATCGTAAAGATTGGGTAGAGAGGATTCCAAAATCACTCTAGGCATACTGGAAAACATGGAAGGATTCCACTGGACATACACCATATGAACTTGTTTATGGAAATCAAGATTTGCTTCTTATATAGTTTCAAGTAGAGACCTTCATAACAACAACAAGATTGGGACTGAATCTCTCAGAAGCACAAAAGCAAAGGTTAGCACAGTTAAATGACATGGATGAAATTAGACAATATGTCATCCAAAGAACTAATATCATCCAGCAACAGAGAAAAAGGTGTCATGAAAATTTCATCAAGATGAATAAATTTAAACCAGGTGAATGGTGTTGGGTGAATTAATTGCCTTTTAATTAGAATAAATTAATTACACATACATAAATTTTCAATCGGTACAGGTCTTTTTATTTAAAGGTTATTATGAAAAATATATGTAGGTAGTAACTAATAATTAACATTTATTAATACAAAATTCTCTTTCCCTAATATCATAACATTCAACTAAAACATAGGTTATTGTAACTCTTCACTCTTTGCACACTAAAATCGTCATTGTCAAAACCCTCAAGCATTTCAATCACTCTGCACACAATACTGAAATTGAAATCAATCTTACAGAATAAACATCACTCAATAATTCTATACCACACTTGTGGGAAGATGAAATAACACTCCTAGAAAGAAATTGCACAATCCATTCAAATGCAATCAGGCAATAAATAAACCCATCACAATCATCAAACTATTGACTATGTAACACACTATGATAGGTATAACAATAAGAAGTCTAAGACTATGTTTTAGCAATAATTTGGAAAATTGTAGTGATAACTTAATAAAAGTAACACCCGAGTAAGAAAGGAATGGGTTTAAGGACTATGTTTTCACACAAAAAATCTATATCAAGTCTTCTGCAAACTAGCTAATAATCAATATTTACAATGTGTCAATAAGAATATGTAATAGTGATGGCTAAACAACACATATTGTATCATTAAATTAAAATATAACTACTAAAATACCTACAAATAGAACAATCCCTACTAAAGAGGAGGACTTTTCCTCCTTTGTAGGGAACTAGTGATTCATAGCTCGCAAGCTAACATAGAAAACGACAATTGAGCCATGAACCCATGAAAAATGGTATTAACTTGGAAAATTATAAATGCATAATTCTCCAAAATATGATGGTGTCGCCCTCGCACAAGATAGAGGGTTTCTATCTTTATAGAATTACAACATTTCTAATTTTGGTACCAAAATCGGCCATGAGAATATTTCGATTCCCAATTTTTCTAGATTAGGATTTGTGTTTAACATATTACAAGAATTTTCTAAAAATAAAGGAAATTTTGTAGCAAAATCTTCATTTAACGAGAGGCCAAAATGGGGAATCATAATTGTCACAACTAACTTGGTTATATTTTCAAAAAGTAGTATGATCCTTGTTGGCACAATGGTCTTGGTTGATTTTACTGAGCAACATATCCCATGTTGACTCTCGAAAATGACTTTGAAAAAACAAAGTATAAAATAGAGTAGAAAAATCATAGTAGTGGAACCTGTCCCAATGTGTCAACAATACAAATTCTTCGAGAAACAACATTGCATCACCTAAGAAAAAGCGAGTAGCATCATCCCAACAATATGAGTTATCCTGAAACATGCTCCTTGTCATTTTCGTTAGTAAAGTTACCCAAAACAATTAACCTCTCATCAATATACAACCAAAACTTCATAAATTAATGTGACATGAAGGGATATCATACATTGGTCAAAATGGAAATTGGTGGAGTAAAATGATGTGATTGTAAGGGTAGAAGTGATTGACAGTGTGAGGAAATGATGGTGAAAAATATGTCAATGACAAGAACCAACAATTGGGCACTTTTTTTTCAAACATAAATATTTTCAAGGAAAGTTTCAAACACAATGGTTAGGTCCATATGAAATAGAAACTCTCTAAGAATGCATTAGTTAAAATAAAAAATATATATGAATATGATGTTACTTTTCTTGTTAATGAGCATGTTGAATCTGTTTACTGGTTAAATTAAAACAGGTATTTTCTTATCAATCTAAGTTGGTAGACTTAAAAGAAAACCAAATTTTATGGAAGCTTAGATTTACTAGTGTAGGAAGTAGTTGTTCAAATAAAAATAATGGAAATGCATATTACAAATATAAATTGCTTGAAAAGAAACTATGAAAATTTAATCTAGAAGCAAGAATGCAATGAGTCTTTGTGGAGCTTAGAAATGAGGAAGAGGCTCTAACTTAGAGGTCTTGTTTGTCCTCCCTCATCATTCTTATATCAACAAGATCTGTTCACCATAAAACATATCAAAAGCCAAAGTAATAAAAGATCAAATGCATAAACACAATTTACAATTCAATTCTTAATCTAGAAGGAAGAGGATCTAACTTAGATGCCTTGGTTTTCCTTCCTTACTTAAACTAATTACTGAAACGAAATCATCCAAAGAAATAAATGAACATAGCATATAATGAATCTATTCAAAAAATATTCACAAGAACTACAAAGAAAACAACTATCTAAAATATTGACAATTATGCATAAAATTACACTGCATCGCACGTAGCTCAAAATGGGGGCCCTCCACCCTTACTTGGTACACTTGAAAATTTCAGCTACTATAGATCAACAATCACTCCATAGTAAGAACAACAAGAAAATGGAAAACAAGCTCTTCAAATTATATTCAAAAGTAAAGTAGTCTCAATAGTCATAATACATGTTCATAAGTGTTGAATGTTGTGCTTAAATAAACCAAAAATATAACAAAATTAGCTAAAATGACTATAATAGCCTATAAGAGTCCTAATCCATCTACTCGGGTTGAACTCATCCTTTTGGTTGCACAAAATATGTTAAAATCCCACTAAATCACAAAAGTACCCCTTTTAGTTAGGGATTTTTGGGTGACTAGTCAAGTTTGACCAGCGTTGACCAAGCCTGTTCCAACTCATTTGGACTGTGCCAATAGGAGCTCATCAATCCTTGGTTCCCAAGCTTCCCGTATATAGCTTCAGTTTTCACCCAGGTGTCCTGGACATATGACTTCAAAGGAGCCATTACGGGAAATTATGTTCTAGTCAAAATAATTTTCAATACCAAAAATTTACTAAAAATTCTAAAATTTAAAAGACATAACTATTTTCACCTTAAAGTGAAATACAAGGAAAAAATGTGGGAAAATTACCATGATATGATAGAAAAGGATGATGGATATATGGAAGATGTATGTGGAAAAATGCCAAAAATGGAGAGCCAACATCTCCCCCTTGCTAAGTCTCAAGCATGTCCTCATGCTTGCCTCTATTTCTTTGACCTTCTACCTCTGTATGATGATCGTCCTTCTGATGTACCTGTGGCTCTTCCCCCTGATGTTGAAGCTTTCTGTTGAGCTGCTTGCAAAAGGACATCAATGCCCTAATATCCTTTTTCCTCTTCCTTGTAGATGGCATTCTTCACTTTTTGTTTCTCATATTTATATTGCCAAAGTTTCCTTTTTCTCAACCACCTGTATGCTTGTTTTGAAATCATCATATTTTGTGTCTCTAGCTTCTTCATTTTCTTTGTCATTCTTTTGTTTTCTTTCACTACCTTATTGTTTTGTTCCTTTTACATCGCGTTTTCCTTCTTAAGGCATCTTTCCATTATTTCACTGACTTTAAGTTGAGTGGTTAAGTCTTTTACCTTCTTGGCATATTCTTCATTGTGACCTTCCTTGGAAACTTCTTCAATTTCTTTTACATTTTATGATGCTCCTCCTTCAATGTATTCATAGCATGAATCTTTCTCTAACTCTTGAAGTTTTTCTTGTGCCTCCTTTTCAAGTTCTTCAATGATTTCCTGAGGTGATTGTTCATGTGTACTAGGAGGCACTTCTTCTAGGATCTCTAATTCAATATTCTCATATGATTCTTCTAATGTTTTCCTTCATGGCTTCCTTGGAATGGATATGAGAGACCTTTTCCTCTCAGTGATTATTTCTTCTTGTTTCTTCTTAGACCTTATTCTTGGATACAAGGGTGATTGCATAAGGTTTCTTGAAATATGAAACCTCTCAAGTGTTTCCTCATTTTTGGTTGATTGTCCTTCCTTATAGATTTTTTCAAAGTGGCATTTGTCCAAGAAACTATCCCATGTTTCTCCCCTATTTTTCAACTAATACTTAATCAACATCTTAATTAGCCCTTGATGGTAGTAACTAACTTCTCTATTCTCTATTTTTCCTTTTAGCCCTTCAATAATATTTATCAAACTTTTTATAAGGAAATAGGGAATATTTACTATGAAATCTCCTTTGATGTGTTGAAGCAATTTAATGTGATATAAGTGTACAACACTATATCTTCCATCACATGTAAGGTATTTTTGAGCAATAAGGGCCAATTCTTCCCAATATTCTCTAATCCAATCCCTAGGAATTCCCTACTACTTATCAAATGTTTCTTTTCTCTATTTTTCTAAAAAGAAATTCCATCATTTCTCTCTAAAATTATGCCCCTTGTGGTACTCTTCTCCTGTGAGTGGAAAACATGTGGCTTGGGGAATGTATTATGGATTAATAGGAACAAAAATATCTCCTACTCTGGTTTTTTCATTGTCAAAGTTAGCTATAAATTCCTCTGTTACTTTTCCATTGTGCCCATTAAATTTTCTTAGGAATTCTAATAGCCCTACTTGGTAGAGTATTTCTATTGTTTCTCTGCTCTAGTTTTCCAATTGAACCCATTTGGTTCAATCCTGCTTCCCATACTGAAATATGGGTGCCTTTGTACCAATGTAAATAACCCTCTATTGTAAATAATCTCATGACATAACAATAACTTTGTGTGTGTGCGTGTTTTTTTTTTTAAATTTAGTTTGCAAGTTTAATACAACAAAGAAATCATATTTATATCTAGAGGAGAAATATTTTTCTTGGTATATGTATTGAAAAGCAATATTTTCTTTCAAAAATAACAAGAGTGTGACTTACCAAGACTTGATTTGGACTTTTGGATACTTTTTGTGATGAGAGAAAAGAAAAATATTCTGAGTTTGGCTTTGCAAACACCCTTTCTAGAAGATACTCGGTTAAAATGGCTTTGAGAACACTCTTCTTATCCCTACTCTTCTTTATGACCGAGTTTTGGACACCTTCAGGTTTTATTTTCACCTTCTTTGCCTTTAATCAACACCATACTTGTTTTAGAAATCAAATCTTACTCTACCTTCAGAAATCATCAAATTCTAGAAATGAACAATCCTCTCTGTCTACTTAAAAATTGAATTTGATTTTGAATGAAACACTCCTCTCTGTCCTTCAAAAATTGAAAATGATTTATGGAAATGAATATTGTTCTTTGTTCCTCAAAATCGATTTTGGAAATATTGCTCTCTGTTTCTCAAAAATCGAAATTGAGTTTTGGAATACACTCTTCTCTGTCCCTCAAAAATCGATCTTGGACAATACTACTCTCTGTCTCTCAAAAATCGAAATTGGAGAATATTTTCTCACCTAGAGAAATTGAAATTAGAGATGTACCACTTATCCATTTTATGCAACATAACCATTCATTCATTTGCTGCCTTTGAGAAATCGTTTTTTGGAGATAAGTATGAAAATAACCCATAGGGCGATCACAATTTTTCCCAGCTACATAAACCTCCTCAAAATCAAAATTGGAAAAATAAAAATCAACCTACAGGTCAATTCATCTCTGTTCTTAGCATTTGTGTTCACTGCTTCTTGTGAAATCAAGTCTCAAAGGAAATTGATTTTTGTGTGTTTATCTAATAGTTAACATTCGTTTTGGATTTGTTGTTGAGTCTAATTAATACTACTGAAGTTTCATGTGTAACAACCTCACACCTGGAGTTTGAATGTAGACTTTTGATGCCACTACGCAGTTTGGGAACTCAGATTTTCCACAAACCTTTTCCTTTCTTGAAGTTTGTAGCGTTGTTTAATTGGAGTTTTATATGCAATAATCTCACATTTGGATCCTGAATAATGCCACCACACAATCGTAACTTGGATTGTCTCCAAAGTTTTCTACTCAGAGTTTAATTCAACTGCCACACCGGTTGGTTTCCTTCGACTGCTAGCATTTAACTCAACCTTAGACTTAAGATCCAAACTACCTGTAATGAAATCTTACACGTACTTGATTGTGGAATTCTTGGGATATGGTTGGAGATCTCAACATTTATTTAGCGGGATTCTAATCACTTGGTGTCCTCTTTATATTTCTGCTATTAAAACTTATGCATACCCTATTCCTTTGTTTCTATTTCAAAGGGTTGCGTTCCTACCTATGCTAAGGTGTAACAATCTCGTTGAGTTCTTGTTTTCTTCTCATGAAGGTGCCCTCTGTATCTGCTACTCCCTTCTACACATATGATGAATTCCTTTATCCCATTTGCATGAAGGTGATGGCTATGTATCTCTGTATCTTTGCTTCCGCGTAGATGATGACCGTTTCTCATGCTCTTTCGTGGATATTTGACCAGGGTTTCAATCCTGTCTGTGGCAGCCTCACACTTGTTTCCTCCTCTTTTGTTGTTTTATATTACCATCATTTGTATGCATCAAATCAATGCTTGAAATCAAAATTGATTTGTTATTTCCATTCCTTTGTATTATTGTTTTCGCCATATAATTTGTCAAAATATTTTAAATTTATGCGCCCACCATGGTTTTGAATTATATGCGCCCTCTTTGCTATATTGCATACTTTGTATTTTTCATCACTGAAACCATTGCATATATTGTGCACCTTTATTACATACTCATATCCATTAAAATCATATTCATGCACATTTCATTTAATGATTTTTGCAAAGTCTTCTTGGTCATAATTTATTCTTCTTCCTTGTCTTTTAGGGTTGATGCATGTTTTTCCTTTCATGATGCTCATATTTTCTCATGATGCATTTATTACTCTTTTGAAATGATTTTGAGGTAGCTCTTTTGAAATGACCATTTCAAGGTCATTTCAATTCTTACATTAAAAATACATCATTGAACCTGTTGATGCCCCGAAAATCGTTGTATCAACATTGGGGGATAACCACCCGGTCCGGACCTTAATACAGCTCCTTTTCCGTTTGGGATGGTGGCTCCGACTGGATATAATGGGACTAGTTTCCCAATAATGAATAAAAGGGGTGGATGAGTGATGGGTTGTTTGATCTAATGATAGGCGAATAACTTAATCTATCAACAAAATAAGAGAAATAATACTAATCCCGGGAACAATTATTCTTTGGAAATGCAACGTTTGATGATCTTTGTCTATTGACAGGCATATAGATGATTCTATCAAATAAACATAGATATTTATTCATTCAAAGATTACTTCATCTAAATAGTTAAACAAAGTGATTAACACAATATTGTTGCACTTATCATTTATATCATTGATACATACATGATTGGAAGAAAAGCATACTATAAACAACCAATAGTGGAATGCATAAAGAATGCTATTAAAACACATATATATATGCGATAATAGAAAGAGCGATCAAATGACAATTCATATAACAAGAATGAGTCCAGACATAGATAATAATACCATATGAGTTGCTAATCAATCCCAATATTAATCGCTATTTGAAATTCTTCCTTCAACGCAGAAATGCTTTCAAACAAAGACAATAGTGCACATTTGTATAAAAGCTTCCTTATCAAAATCATAATGATTGGTCCAGTTTCATAAAAGAATATCCCTGAAGTACAATAGTGAAACTTCAGGGTTTAAGTCATATACAAAACCTTACGACCCTTTCTAAATGCATGAAAGGGTCTATAAATACTACACTAAACTAAAAATATATGAAACCAAAATCGTACTTAATTGGTATCAATTAATGATAACTATCTTCTTGGTAGCGATCTGGCAGTCGGTGGTATGAATCATCACTCAGGTTGTTTGCCTTTAAACCTGAGCTGGCTTATCGCAAGCATTGGCTCCACTTCGGGTGGTCTGTTGAGGCGAGAATTGAGTTGGGCAACAAAGGTGGCATCCTGAATATCGGGGATAATATATCCGATCGCATCTGTAAGGCATTTGAGGGCGGCTCTCTGGCTGTGCGGCTTCACTAAAAAGAACCAATAGGCATCCCATGTCAAGTTGTTAATTCCCGCGATTAACCTTCCATTTTTCTCGAGCTCCAGGTAACATGACTGCTCCAATATCTTCGTTTCTGTTAATTTGCCTGGAGTACATTGAGAAATCATGTTAGACAAGTAAATAGTATTGTTAACCAATTCAACCAAATTACTAGTGGTTGTCTTGCATCTTGAAGTCGCTATTTCTGCCTTCATTAACTGAGATTTCCATTCTGTAAATAATATTTCTTTATGCGATTCTAGAATCCTTGGTAGATTAGCCGCCTGTCCCTGATCGGTATCTTTCCATTCTAGAAAATTGGTCAATGTTTCTTCGGCTTGATCCAAGTCTGTTCTTGCCTTTTCTACTTTCTCACTTATGGATGACGCTAAATCGCATAATGGTTCTGCCTGCGTGATTTGCTGACACAAAAGCTTCATCTGATTTATCAATCCCTTGTTTAATTGAAATGCCTCTGCTTTGAATTCATTTATCTGTGGGAGCTTCTTTGTTTTCTCAAGCTGAGCTGATAATTGAGCGATCTGCTCATCTTTGGATTTTAGCATTTGCTCATTTGATGCTTTTAGTTGCACCAATGCCTCAGATAGCTCCTTTTTCTTTTGTACTGCACTGTCATCAATCCTCTGTTTTTCTTCCTGCAATTGTTTAGTCAACTGATTGTTTATTTGTTGCTGTACTAGCAATTGCTGTTCTACCTGCTCTGCCTTTCACTGTGCTTCTGATAATTGTGCTTGTAGAGAAAAGATATCCTGGTCTTTTGTTTTCAATAAACTGCTCACCTCTGATTCTTTGTCTATTGTTGTCGCGGAATAGGCTCCAGCATATTGCGATAGTTTTGTCAAATCATCATAGGGGTCAAATTCCTCTTTCCAAAGCACATTGCCTGTTACTGTTTGTTCTGGGAATAAATAAGGTTGATCAGTCCTTCTCCTCTTCCTCTGTCCTTTCACTACAGCTTTATGTCTTGGGCTATAGAAGACATCCAAGGGAGGAATCTCTTCAATCTGCAAAATGAATTCGTCGGAAGGATCCTTTGGGATTATTTCCACTTCTTTTGATTTGGGTGGGTCGTTGGTTTCACCTGAAACCTGCTTTGAAGTCACCTCCTGTGTATTGACCTCTTTTGATGTCTCATCATCTTTAGAGCATTCACGATTGTCGATAATTGAATTAAATTGTTGCCATTCCTGGAGCAATTTCGGATCAATCTGTGTATCTTCATTTACATTTAAACTGCTCTGTTCTTGTTCTTTCGCCTGGGTCTCTTATTGTCTTTGCTCATGCACTTCTTTCTGTTTCTTTGATGTAACAGGAGGTTCTTTAACAAGTCGCTGCTCAGGCTCGCTTGATTCTGTTGTTGGAGTCGTTGCTAACAGATATAGAGGCAGAGTTTGCAACCTTTGCTCTCTAAGTCTGTTGAATTCAACTAGTCCTTCATCTTTGTATTTAATTATAGCGAGCGATTTAACTTGATACATTGACTCGGCCGATGCGAACAAGTCCTCAAATCTATCTTCTTTATGCTCGAACTTGGTCAATTTGGCCTGTTCGAGTGCATTATAGGCGACTTTGTTTGGATCAAATCGCCTGCTCGGTAGAGTTGCCAGGGTTAATGGGTTTATTTTCTCAGCTTCTTTATCTGCATGTTTGAAATCATGTAGAGTGTAGATACCACATCTCAAGGGAAAAGAGGGCCAGACTTGCTTCTTAGCTTTCTTTAGAGTTTGTGTAACCCCATCGGAGATGATCTGATAGGCTATTTTACTGGCCAGCAGTTTATCAGGGATGTATAGAGGAAGAACGTGGGGTTTGGATTGACTGCCAAAAACTCTGATATAAGTGAACTTTTCCTCCCCGAACCAACTTCCTATGGATGTTAAATCAATCCCTGCTTGGTAGGAAATCTTAGGGGCAGGCTTATTGAAAATAGAATGATGAATGGGAAACATGAAGCCGTTGGAGATTTGATACAAATGGTGCTTGTAGTTGGTTTTCCACAACTTTTGATGGTATATGTGAACGGGTGTGGGGTCTTGCGACGTCCACCTCCATCCGAGCACAGGAAATTCAGAATTAAAACACAGGACATCTAATATATAGGCACTGTAGTAGAATGGGGGAATGAACCTTTCAGTGACGCGGGACTTGGATCTAAAATCAAGAACTGTGGATGATAACTTATCGGACAATATATTTTCCCAATCCATTATTTCACCACTACATGCCGCCTCCATTAAGGGGACCATTTCTATAGTAAAATTGGCGGAATAATGTAATCCCCACAACCTACACATCATTATCCCAGCGTAGCAATAAGGAGAGCATAGAGAATCGAACGAGTACTTACCCGAAGATTCGTGCTTGTGTTTTGCTGGATTTTGTCTCCAATCCCGAATGGGTTCAGATTTAGTCTCATTCTCAGCTCATAATTTCTCCAGAAATGCCGTGTTATATTTCTTCTCTGGCACCGGTAAATGATACATTTGCCTTAAATCCTCAGCTTGAAAGGAACCGAAAATTCTTCCATCTCTGGTGCTGAAGGTTCTGTCTGTAATTGGGATTTCCTGAATTGCCCATCTAACCACATCTGTATATGGGAGGATTTGCTCCCGAGCCGCTATTCGATGAAGAAAAGAGTTGGCTAAATCCCTTAGATTAGCCTCGGATTTGTGAGTGCTGTCACCTGAGACTTGTATTGCTGTCACCCTCGGCTCTTCGGCTTCGATCAAATTATAGATGCCTTGCCAAGTAGTTCTGGCAAGTCCTAGGCATGTAGTATCCGATATTAGTCCTTTCTTTTTAGTACTTGGATCAACGATGACTTGCCCTGTGGCCGGCGAAGCGGAAGCCGTTGTATTTTTCTTGGAATTCTTCCCCATTCTTCTTGAATCTGTTACTTCGAAAGAATTCTGCACAGAAATGATAATGAACGTAAAACAGAAAATAATAGCGCAAATCGAACATGAGTAAGATATATATTGATAAATGCATGGCGAATGATTAAATTAAGGTGGCCTCGGATACAATCTGTAAAAAGATCTCAGGCTTACTGTTTCATTAAATGGCCGTTAAGACCTGTCAATCCTATAAATGCCCGTCAATTCGATTAATGGCCGAATGATTTATTTGAAGCGTGCCTTGGGTGTTTTGGCGGTTGAGCGCGGATGAATGGCTCTTCGGAAGATAAGGCTTTAAATATGAATTAATCGTAATAAACCCGTTTTAAGATTTTCTTTGAAATCTGCGCTTTTTGGCTTTATCGCAATCGGGCGTCGGGGAAATCGTAAATCATTATATTGGTTCCATTTGGAATCCCCGATCGCTGATAGCGATATCACATCGCGTCGGGAGTACTGAGTGGGACACTTTAAAAGCATGCATAGTTGATCGCTGATTGTCGATAGCGATATCGCATCACATCGGAGCAAAAGGGAGTTTTATTGCGCCAGTTCATTATCGCTGATATCTGATAGCCTATTTCGCATTGGAGAAAACCAATGAGTCCTTAAGTTGTATTTCCTTTGTCATTGCGATATGCGATCTTGCGATCGCTTTATCGCAATGATAAAAGATTAATCATTTATATGTAAGGCCTTTGATTGGTTCATTCAAAAAGGTTTGGTAATGTTTTATTTTATTATTTCAGACCTTTTTGAATAAAACTAAGTTGATACCAATTAAAATTAAAATTAAAAAGGGACCCATTTCATATTATAGTTTTGGGATAATAATGATATGAAATGGGGGGTTGTTGTAGGGCACAACAGAACCATACATCATTCTCTTTTGTTTTTCCTTTATAATACTAACCCATGCTTGTTTGTTTTGCAGAGAATGGTTTGTATTAAAGAGACATGTCTTGAATAGGTAGTAGGGTGTAAGATGGTGTAAATTGTTTTATGAAAGAGGGATATAGGATTTTATATGGAAGAGGGAAATAGGATTTTATGAATAGAGAAAATGTACATGGGATGAAGGGTTTTCACTTCTTATAAATTTAAGGTTTAATTAGTCTTCTAAATTAAGTTTTTTTTCACAATCAAATGGTATTAAAAATAATTTGTAACTTACAGTACTTTCCTTGGTTGAGTAGCTCTTTTAGTTGATGATCATCTTGAATGGTCTTGAATAATGAGTATTGATTATTATAGGCCCCTTTTTGAATAATTAACTTTGAATGCATATTAGTCCCTTCTGATGTTGATCTTTGTATATAAGTCCATTTTGACAAAAAAATCTATGTTGACACTCTGGACCCTTTGTATGTTGTTCATGTGGTGTTGCTCCTATTCAAGTCCCTTTTGACAATTTTGATGTTTGAATTTTCAGGGCCCTCTAAAGTAAAATTTGTAATTTCCACAGGTCCTTCATATTTTGATTTGCTTCCATATCATGTTGAGAAATTTGTTGAGTTGTTCTACCATGTCGAGTTGCTCAATTTTTTAAAACAAATGCACTTATTTATATTTTGTCTTCCCCCCTTGCTTATTTGGAGACTTGTCCTCAAGTATGGAAATTGGAGGATAGAATGTCAAATTGAAACGTAAACTGGATTAAAAAGAAAGGAATTCATATTAGCCAAGTGACTTGGATTTCCAATATGAATCCAGATTTGTACTATGCCAGAAGTTTGGATTTACACATCCAACTCTTTTTATTATTTTTTATCTTTTTGCTCTCTTTTTTTTCATTTTTTTAATTCTGCAAGTAAGGAAGGCATATGAATATGCTTTTCCAAAACTTGCGTGTTTTCTTCTGTTGAAAGTTTCTTAAGAAAATATTCCTTATTCATTGGCTTATTATACACTTTTAGTCTATGCCCATTGAATAAGAATGATGTTGCAGATTTGTGTATTGTTTTAATTCTCACTGATCCATTGTCAAAGATTTTTTCTATTTCATATGGGCCTCGCCATTTAGTGATAAATTTTGCTTTGAAATATTTGCATTTTGAATCAAATAGAAGCATCCAGTCCCCTATATGAAAAATATTCTTCTTAACAAATTTGCCATGCCATTTCATTCTTTGCTGCTACACTAGTGAAATATGTTCTACAACTTCCTTTTCGATCTCATCTAATTCATTTAGCTACAAAATTATTTGTTGTTGTGCTTATGACATGCCTAGTCCTAGTTTGGTTGCAAGTTTGTATGTATGGATCTTGAACTCTATTGGTAACAGAACTTGTTTACCATAGACAACATGATAGGGGCTAAATTCAGTGGTATTCTTCCATGTTATTATATAAGCCCATAATGCTTCATTCAATTTATTTGACCAATCCTTCCTGTGCATCTTCACTGTCTTTCTCATGATGTTCTCAAGGAATTTGTTTGTTGATTCCACTTGTCCATTCACCCGAGGGTGACATGGAGTTGATTTCCTATGCTTGATTTTATATTTCTCTATAAGGTCTCGAACAAGCTTGGAAGTGAACGATGCTCCTTGTTCTGTGACAATCTTCCTTGGAACCCTAAATCTTACAAATATCTCTTCAAAAGGAAAAGATACCGCTGCATCTTTTGTTTCTTTTGAGATTTCTTTTGCTTCCACCCATTTTGTTACATAATTAGTACATACTAGGATGTACTTCTTTCCATTGGAGGGTGGATTGATAGGACCCACAAAGTCAAGAGCCCATTGTTCAAATGGCTCTATAATTACTTGTGGTTTCAATGGCATTTCATTAGATACTACATGCCTACCTATCCTTTAGCAACTGTCACACTTTTTAACATAATCCTTTGAGCCTTTGAATATTGATGGCCAAAAATAACCTAGATTCAACACCTTGTATGTTTTTATTTTGTCTGCAAAATGACCACCACAAGGTTCGTCATGACATGCTTTTAAAATATCTAGAATTGCATCTTGTCTTATGCATTTTCTAATTAAAAGATCAGCTCCAGTATAGAAAAGGTCACCATTAACCCAATTATATGTAGCACTAACCCTAATTATTTTATTTTTCTGTTTGTTTTTAAAATGAGAAGGTAATTTTCCAGACGATAAATAATTGGCTATATCAGCGAACCATGGAGTTTTGACTGTTATAGAAAATAAGTGTTCGCTTGGAAAATTATCAGAAACTGGAACAACGTCACCAAAAAGATGAACTCTTGATAGGAAGTCTACCACTTGATTGTCTTTTCCTGGTCGATCTTGTTGACACCTAATCATCAGGATTGGGTGAATATAATGTAAATAAATAAATAAGTAATATGAACAGTCATCAGGAGATGAAGTGAACAATCTCTCCCTCATGTATATAATAAATACCTACCTGAAGGAATAAGATATACGAATCAATTTTGGTTGAGGAGTTACTGCCTGGTCTGACATGGTATCAGAGCCAACTCCCAAAATAGTTGTAACTCCTGTTAGTGTCGGTATTGAGCCCTCCATCAGTGATCAATAGCTCTTTGCATATGCATAGTTAGGTGTCTCATCAGTGTCAATTTTGCATCCCACTAGGCATGCCATAACACTGAATTGAGGAGCTGGTCTTTGTTCCCTTCTTGGCTTTGCTGGATCAGGTCATACTACAAGGTAATTGAGTCATACTTGTTTTTGTTTTTTGTCTTGAGGTCCCAGGTCTTAGGTCTAGGGTTTTGAGTCAAAATCACTTCAAGGTCATGAGTCAAGGTCAGTGAGTGCCCAGCAAGCCAAAAGGAAGTATGTACATATGTTTCATTGTTATTTTCATCAGTTACAGATCATTTTATACCTTGGATTTAAAAACCCTGTTTTTAAGTCCAAGGTCATGTCAAATTTGTAAAAATAAAGAAATTTTCAGAAGTTTGCAAAAGTGCCGGCAACAACCCTGGTTCCTTCTCCACAGTCCATCAGATGGTAAACCTGAAAAAAAGAAAGGAGTCAAACGCATCAAAAGAGCTCATTTCAGGACAAAAAGACTCTAAATAGTGTTAAAAAGAAAAGCAAGTTGAAAACATTAGAAAGTGGGTTCTAAAGTTAATTTTTTTTAAACATGACCCTATAAAGGCTAATTTCCCTCTTTAGTCACTCTTATTGTGCAATTGAAAGTGAAAATTTCGTGCTAGAGGCAAAGAAGGCAATTTCGTGGCAATTTTCTGCAAGTCCAGAGCTTGGGAAGGTGCGCGACTATTTCTTAGGTGTGCGCGACTGCCTGGGTGGTGCGCGGCTTTGTGGAGAGTTTTTTCCTGTATAAAACTACACAGGCGCGACTGTTTACAGTGTGCGTGACCTTTCCTGGGAGGTGCGCGACCATAATCACAGCAAGCTCAGAAATTGATCAAAACTTCAAAATTTCTCCCAAATTGCTTGTGGTTTCTTCGAGGTAGGCCTCCCAA
Organism: Pinus taeda; assembly: GCA_000404065.3. NCBI lineage: Eukaryota > Viridiplantae > Streptophyta > Pinopsida > Pinales > Pinaceae > Pinus > Pinus taeda. The sequence goes on along the minus strand of APFE031695061.1, from coordinate 9,633 downwards.
AATTTTTTAATGATAATGCCATGGATGGATAGCATGTTTATGGTCATTTTTACCATGAGAAATTATGAAGAAATAGGTTAAATGGTTGATGTCTTTGCAAGCTTATGTTAGGTTGTATTGTTTGTTTTTCAAGGTAACTTTTCCTTTATTCCCTTCCATTAGTTTCCCATTATAAATTCACATGTGTTAGAGTGTCATTTTCATTAATCTTATTTGCAAATTGATGCTAGGCCCCATCCCAATTTCGTAAAAACCCTAATCACCATCAAAACCCTATCCAAACCCTAATTTCTCCCATGCATCCTACTCAAACCCTAACACTTTGTCACACAACAAATTCATGTATAAAAACACAGCAAAATGAAAAGAAAACATTGTAAAAAACAAAAGAAAGTGATGACAAGGCATGCAAACAAGAAATGTAAAAAAGAGTAAAAAATATAACTTGCATAGCCTTATAAAAAACAAAAGAAAAATGTCATCTTGCTGTAAATATCAAAGGTTAGAAGCTGTGTAAAATCATGACAAAGTTTCTCAAATGTATCCGCTGCTAGCTATCAAAAGGAGCAGTTTTGCTGTGCTAGGGTTTGTCAAATAACATGGTATCATCTCTGTTTTCCTAAACTCTGTTTTCCTACCCATTCCCCTCACGAAAAACCTAATTCAATTGCCTATCCCATTTTCAAACTCCCTATGCAATTGAATATCCTTCCCTATTGTCAAAACATGCAATGAAACCCTAATTCACTCATGACAAATGCAATTATGAAAGCTGCCAGCCCTATTGAAAGACTGTTGTTGTGAAAATTGGTTGGCAGACTTTGTTAATAGGTTTCATTACTCCCTA
>APFE031695056.1:45247-61507 GCA_000404065.3 Pinus taeda | reverse complement strand
TCTGCAGTTAATATGGCTCCATCAATAGTCATATTATCCTCCTTGTCAAGCCTGATACCTCTGCTCTCCATGTCAAATTTCAAGAAAGAGGGAAAGTCATTAAAAATCATGTTTATCTCTGGGTACGCAGGTTCTCTCTACCTTGCCTGCGTGTACGCATCCCAAGCTCATTGTACCTACGTACTTGTATGCTCTTTAAGTCAAGGGATGGGTGCGTACTCCTGTAAAGGTCAAAAGGCACGAGTTTCATCTTAAAAAAGTTACTTGTGGTCACTTCTAGATCTTTCTAGAAGAGTGTTTGACGTGTATTGAGCGCCTCCAGATGGTTCATGCATCCCTATGATAGAGGAACTTATCCCATCAAGAGAGGAGCTACCCCATCCAAAAGAGGGAGTATCCCATTGATGTTGGAACTGAATAACTTCCTCTAGAACACTATAAATACAGGCATTGGGCCAAGGGAGGATAGGTTGAAAGCTGAACATTCCAAAGGGTAGATGTTGCTGGAATTAGGACTTCCATTGTAAACTTGTAAGGAGAGATTACCATCCTTTCTTGTTGCCATATTGGAAGTGGGTGAGCTTTCAAAGTAGAGGAAAACTCTTGCTGGACCCTGGGAGGAACTTGCACAACACCAAGGCTCAGGTTGTAATGGTTTCTTTTTTGTTTCCTTAATACAAATAAGTCCATTCTTCTCAATGATTTTGTTGTTAATGAATTGTTTCATATACTTCTTGGTCTATATGTTGAATATGTTTTGTTTTATGAGATATTCAGGTGTTATGTAATCGTTTGATTGTTAGTGTATGCATGTTTCGAAGTGAAGGAGGAGCTCATCTGTATCAACGAGGCTAGACTACTACAACAGCGTTGGATTTAAGGTAGGATCGAAAACACTTGGTTTCTCGTATGATAATTCATGTTTAGAGAAGGATTGCTCTTAATTGTCTTGTTTGTCACTAGAAAGTCTTAGGCTTCTAGGGAGGTTGGTTTTGTCCGCAAAATTAACTCTTTCCACATGACAGTAATAATTCAGTTTCTTGAAAATAATATTTTGTCATGTTTTGGCTGTCCTAACAAACTGATTACAGATAATGCAGCTGCTTTCAAGTCCAAAAATATGATTGACTTTTGCAGCAAATACAAAATTACCTTGGGACATTCTACTACATATTATCCACAAGGTAATGGATTAGCTGAATCTTCAAACAAATCATTGGTCAACATCATTAAAAAGTTGTTGGAAACCAATAAAAAGAGATGGCATAAAAAAATTGGTTAATGCACTATGGGCGGATAGAGTAAGCCAAAAGAAGTCAATCAACATGTCTCCGTTTGAGATTGTATATGGTATTGACACGGTATTCCCAACATCTCTCGTAGTCCCAGTTTTTAAACTTTTGCAGGAAGCTAACAACAAGGAAGATCATTTTTAGCGGAGAATAAGCCAAATGATCCATTTACAACAGATGAGAGAGGAAGTTTTTCAAAATACCTTCAGGCTACAAGAGAGAATTAAGAAAAATTATGACCGGAAGGCAAAGGTGGACGAATTTCAGATTGAAGACATAGTGCTAAAGTGGGATGCTAGAAATGAGGATAAAGGCAAACATGACAAGTTTGAGAACCCGTGGAAGGGACCATATAGAATTGCTACATATAGAGGTCAAAATGATTTTCTACTCAAAGAAATGAACGGGGAAGACTGTCCAGGGGGGCCGGTAAATGGTCGGCTTTTAAAACGGTACTATCTCTGAGAAGTTTTCTATTATCACATTTTGTCATTGTACATACCATGTTATTTATTTCATTGCAAAGTTTGCACTGTAATCATTCATTCAGTTTGGGGCCCGAAGTGAAGGCTATAAAGCTGAATGTTTGGCTTCAGCCTTTGGTTATTTAGTGTTAGTTGTTTGAGTCATAGTTGAGCCAGTTTTGAGTCAAGGTACTTGTTTTCATGTTTTGAAGTTATTGACTCCATATTGCCCAATGGATGAAGGCACTTATTTGCTTTTCCAGAGATCTATGTTTCTTGGCTCCTCCCAGGAGCTACCATCCCCATTGGAGCCAATGTTAGTGTCGGTATCTTCATACCTCCACCAGTGATCAAATTGCTCTTTTTACATGCATATTAGGTGTCCCATCCGATCAGCTACATTCCATTAGGTCATGGATCAACCGATGGTAGAGGTTTCATGTCAATTTCCCTCATGAGATTCACTTGTTGACCTGTTTTCACATTTTTTTAAGGTCAGTTATTGTCATTCTATTTCATTTCATTTTTAAAATTTAGTTTTAGGGTTTTTAATCTCACTAGGTCTAGGGTTTGTCATCATGGTCATTCAAAAAATTGAATAAAAGGTTAGCAGGCTACATGAGGAGGTTTTATAAGTTCATAGAATCATAAATTCACTAATGATATGCTCAATAAATGTTTTTTTACCTCAAAACTCTGTTTTGAGGTGAAAACAAAGTTTTTCAATTTTATGTATTAATTTCATGTAATTTAAAGTGTTTCTATATCTAATAAGTTCAACAGTTGCTCTTGGTCACCTTGCCAACTCCAGCCACTACAAAAACAAAAGCTCAATGCATCAGTCCATCAATTGATCAAGAAAAGTCAAACTTCAAATGAAAAATAGAGTTTTTGAGAAAAAGTGACTAAAACTTTATAAAAGTGGGTTTGCAATGAGGAAAAATTGAAGTGCATCCACTTATAAAGTGAAATCATGTTAGTCATCCATTTCATTGTGCAAAACATCTTTGAGGAGCCAAAATCGCGATTTAGAGGGTAATCGAGCAAAAGAGGAAGAAAACTGTGTCTTTGCAGCAAACTTGCCTGGCACTGCGCATCAGAGGGTTGGCGCTGCACATCAGACTAGCATTGTGCTTCAACGAGTTTCAGCCAGTGCTAAAATACAAAGGCATTGCGCATCAGAAGGGTACTACACATTGGCCAGGAAGGTTCCAAAATCATTCTAAATCACCCAAAACTCTCCCAAACAATGCATTTCTCTCCTACAAGTAAGTTTTCATTGATATTGAGCTAAATTTTGTCTTCTTCACGTTTTCTTCATGAGTTTTGCATCTTGAAAATCAAACCCTAGCTTGTCTTCATATATTTTCATCTCATTGCAAAACTTTTACTCCATAACAAAACCAACATCTTTTTCCCCTTTTCCACACTTCATTGCCTTAAATCAAACCACTAATTCCATTTTCCTTTTCCCATTCCCTTAAGAAAACTCACTCCCTTCATCAAACCCTATGTCCATCATAAGTCAAAACCATAATTTCCTAAACCTATTCCTTCATTCCCCAACTCCATTTCACATTTTCAAACTCTCTTCATACTCATCTTCCTTGTCCTCACTCATTATCATTTTCCACCATATCACCATCACATCACATCCATAAGACAAGCACCATGGCAAGAAGCAGTGAATCAGGTTTTGAAGAAGAAACACTTAGTGATAGCTCAAGGGAAAGAAATGTACAGCCCAGAAGACCTCACAAGGGTGGAAAAATTATTAGGGAGGAACCTATTAGCATGACTGAGCTCCTTGCTTTCCCTCTTGCCATCACATGTTTCAGATATCAGTCTTGTTTTGAGTTCTGTGAGATGGTTTAGAGGGTTAAATACCATCATGAGTTAGCAAGGCGGTTTGTCATAAACATGGAAAATAATGTGGTGCACATTGTTGGGATCAATTTCACTCTTTCACTAGCTATCATTGCAAAAGCTACAAGAATGTCAATTGTAGGGGAAAGCTGGAACAAAAGGCAGAATATTAGTAAGCAGCATTATGAACCATATATCAAGGCCAAATATCATGGTAAACTTAGCAGGGTGTTTCCTTTCAAATTCTTGGTGGACCGGTATGTTCCACTCATGAACCTTATCATGAAATACTTCACATGTGAGGGTAGGTTCTCCAGACTTTATGCCTGCCATATCAGATTACTTATGCATTTCATCAGGGTCAGAATGATGAGCATTCCATATTTCATATGTAAAAACATAGAGAGGATGACAGTGACTGCAAAAAGAAAACCTTTTCCACAGCAGCGTAATAGTATTTATCATTTTTATGTCATAAAAATTGTGGTTTTGCATCAGCTCACTCAGTTGGGAGTGTCATGGGAAACTTTCATTTCCCATGAATGCTTCAAGGGGCCTCAAACATTTTTAGATCCTCAAGAGGAAGGTGAACCTTCTAGGCAACAAAAAGAGCTTAAAAGCAAAACTAAAGAGGCTCATGTTCCTGTGTTTGTTACTTATGAAAGAGGCACTAGGATGCTTTTTGTAGCTGCCAAACGAGTACTATCTCCACCAGGGGTGGAAGGGGTCTCTTTTTCTTCACCGAATCACAGGCAAATGCTATCTTCACCAGGGATGAAAGGGGCTTTGCCTTCTTCTTCAGTTGAATAAGTACAGGGCATAGACAAAGGAAAGCAATAGGTGCATGAAGAAGGCCCTACTGAAGGGCAAGATAGGGATTTTGTTTTGGTTGAGGAGGATGACACTGATTTGGGCTCTCAAAGCTCAAGACTCAAGGATATGATCATCAAAGAGAAGGAGGCTGAAATTCAAGCCTTATTACTTGACCTTGAGAGGGCCAAATGGATCATCAACTATCTTGAGCAGGATAACAAGCAACTAGAGGACAAACAAGCTATTATGGAGTTGCAAACAATAGAGAAAATAGTGAAGAGGCAAAAAGAAGAAAAATAAAGTTGACATCCCTTGAGAAAGCTATTGAGGTTGACCAAGAGTGAACATCCACCTTGAGAAGATGCTTGATAAAGCTAACAAAGAGAAGAAAATGCTGTGCCATATGGCTTATCATTACTTAGCTCGGAATAAAATTTGCAAGACAAGGATAAACAACCTAAAAGCTAAGTTAAAGAGAGCCTTGAGAGCCAAAAAGGAAGAAGATAAACTTAAAATTTTGGCTGAAGCTTCATTAGCTCAGAAAAGAAATTAGTAAGCTTGCCTCTTGCCAAATTTGAAGAAATTTTGGGAAAATTTTGTCATTTCACAATTTTGTAATTCAAAACACAGGAATTTTCAGCTAATGCGCAACCCGATTGAGTTGGCTTAGAATTTTGCAAAATGGCTTGCATTTTTGGTTTCCTCATGGAAAAAAAAGGAAACCCAGAAAGTTTCATAAGATTTGGAGGAGATCTGGGTCACCTAAAGGGAAAAAAAACCTAAAAAAATGCCCTCTCTGCCACTTTTTGGACCCACAGGAACCAGCCTTGGGAGAAATGATTTTTGGAGGATCTAATTAACTCCAAATCAGAAAATTCAAAGTGTTCAAGAAACTAGATAGGTACAGATTTCCAACAAGCTATCATGGGCTTAAATTTATGAAGTGGAAGGCCTTCAAAATCAGCCTTGAAGTGGCATTGTACATCAGGCAAATTTTTGCCAGTTTTGCCTAAAACCTCAGAATTTCGCCTAGTTTGACTGTCAGTTGACTTTCCATTTTCTCTTTGGTAAATTAATGATGTAATATGATGTAAATATAATGAAAAATGACTTTAGGGGGTAGATACATCAGTTATAGGTGGTTTGAGGTTGGATGAATTAGTTTCCATAGTTTTAGTGGCAAGTTGTTCCACTGCTTATTTTCTAGTTCTTAGTTTAGATGTTGTTGAAACAGCTCCTTGACTCATGGATTCGACCCTTGATGGCTAGCATAGGTGGTTTTATGCCTATATCATGTACTTTATAAGTCATTTGTCAAGGTTGGACTCTTGTGGATGCATTGAGCTCTATTGTAAATCACTTCTGCAGTTTGGCAAGGAAATGAACCAGGGTTTTGCAGCATTTTGTGGGTTTCTTGTGGTAATGTATCTTGGCATTGTTTCTTCCTTTTTTATTTAGTTTCTCTTATGTGTATATGTACTAGCATCTACTTCTTTCTTCATAACTAAATGAATCAAGAGAATTAGGTGGAATCCATTGATATTTAGTGCTCTGCCTTAAAGATACATTTAGTTTTTAATGTTTTCTGCTGTTTGAAGAGGACTCATGAACTTTGCATGCCCTCTCCAACTCCTCACCAGTCTTTAGACTTACCATCACACCCAATTAAAAGTGCTAAAACACCTACCTACCTCGCCCCACAGAACCTCTTGCAAATCTGAGTTAATTTCCCGAACCCGAAGCTACCTTCCTCATTTGATCCAGCAACCAACCATCAAAATCAAACAAAATCCTCTGACCTAATATACCTAGCCTAAAATCAGCACTTATTATTAGTCATATCAAGCCCTAATTGCCATATTTTGGCTGAGATTTACAAGGATAGAGCCCTCTCCTAACTTGATAGGGCTAGCTACCAGGTTAAGTGCGGTTTGATGTTACCTTAGACCTGCCTTCCTTCAACCTGAGGTAGATCCATGCACTAACACTAGCCACACATTTCTTCCATTCCACCAATTTTGTAGCATTAGCCGCTGCGGGCTTGGGGACTTCTCGATCAATGAAGTCCTTTAGACCATTATCCTCTAATACTACTTCCATGCGATTCTTCCAAGCTATATAATTCAAGCTACCATCAAGGGCATACTTGAGTCTTAAACCATTGAACGTCATTGGTGAAATTGAGATGTGATAAGAACTTGATTTCTATATTCAGGAACTTCAACCTTCGAACTTCTCCCTTCTTTGTATATTGTTCTTCGCTTTGATCACCTTTTCTCTGATACCATGTAGAAATTCCCACTGTAGATCAACAGATTATGCAATAGACTAAAGAAAAATACAAGATCTACTTCTACAACAAACTTTGCAGAAGCTTAATCGAATATGAGCAAGATAAATGAGAACACATATAACTGAGAATGATAAATCAATCACACATAACATAGAAGAAATAACCCGAGGAAAGCCTCAGCCTAAAATGCCAATCTCTGTATTATCATACAAGTGGAAATAAGTTCAAGTTACAAAAAGAATAAGCTCTCAAGCTATCCTTCTCTCTCTGCAATCAAACAATATTTCTCATAGACAGTCAAAGGTTCTCACAACTTTCTCCTCTGCCCTCCAAGCCTCCTATTTCCTTACACAGTTTTTCCTGGGGTCCAGTGCTTCCAATTGTGTGAATTCCCAGCTCACACTGCTCACTTGGCTCATAAATAACTGCACGAACCTGAAGGAGATAATTCCTTCTGCATGGATGAGTTTCCTTTATAGGAAAATTCCTCCAACTGATAGTACATTATCCCTTCCTTTGATCTCAACTGGGTCTCTGACTAAACTGACATGCATGAGTTATTTATGAGAGAATATTCAGTTATCTAGAGAGCATCAGTTACATGCATGCAAGCATTAACTAACTGAACTCACAATTAATTCAACAAACTGTTTGAATTAATCTAACTAGACTTCACTCAGTTAATTAAGTCAACTAATTACAACTCTATATTACAACTCATCCTTATCTCTTTAATTGATGGATAAATTCCTCAATTAATGGAGAAACTGTTGAATGTCCCCACATAGACTTCATGTTTGATTTTCTACAACTAATTAACTCAAGATGAATTAACAAACAGTGGCTAAGATCAAATTCAAATTTTACTTCTCAATTTTAGTTCAGGGACTAACTAAAATTGGAATCTATCCCGAAATGCTATTTATAGCAAATCTACTTTTAGCACTTCCATTTTTCATTCCTTGTTGCTATTTCCAACACTGGTACCCAAACTGCTATTTATAACAGTGCTATTTTTAACACTTCTATTTTTAGCATTTCTTGTTGTTATTTTCAACATAACTTTGCTTATTTATCTGATAAACCAGCATAAATGATACATTTCATTGTTTCAAAACATGGGTTATTAGGATATTCCTCCATCAATTGTCTTTGAGCTTATATAAAATGGTTCCACCCAAGCACATAATAATTGTATTCAAAATATTTTGACTTATCAAATGCTTCTTTGTTGGGAACTTGAACTGGATCAACAAGAAGCACATAATTAACCACATGAGCATATGGATTGTACCTTATCAATGTCTTCAAGTTGTGAACATGCAGATGGTGTGGCTTTCTGATTTGATATTTACATTGTACTTCACTTACCTTATAGATTTGTTTGACATTAAGCTGAAATGTACGACCACCCTCAATTAAGTTTCTCTTTGTCAAGTTTTGTCGAATAGAATTTTGTTTTGTTTTGAGAATTCCATCCTCTAAATCAGTTCCCAGTATAATGATTTCTCTACTTTCTTTTGAAGTTTCACTAGGTTCTTGATTGTTGGTAATGACTACTTCAAAATGTTCAACTTTACTTTTCTTCCTCATAACATTCTCATCATTAACTGAAACAGATTTATTCTTGGGCATTGTAACTTTTGGTCTTTTATGGCTCTTCTTAGTTCCAATGTCATCCTCAGTAACGACAACATATTCTTCACTTCCAGTTTCAACTTCCTCGTCTTCAAAAATAAATTGTCTACCTTTGCTAGATTTATCCACTAGAAGCTTTTTTTCTGATCCCTTGGATGTAGTTTTGTAGCATCATGAATTACTACATTTTGCTTTTTTGCCATATCTTCTTCTGACACTGAGTAGAAATTGCTGAAAACTTTCATAATATCACGCTCTATGAAATGAACGTCTCTCAACCTAATTGAACAACATCCAACAAAATTCTGCCAAACAAAATATCATATATCAATAAAAACAAAGTTATAAAAATATAGTGAGACAATTAGAAGAACGCAAAACACAAATATAAATAATAATACTTACGATATTTTGTGTCATCTCATTTACGATTTGTTTACACAACTTTGTAGATACCTCTCTCGTGTCATACAATGAATATGATAATTGGTATTTAATCCTTTCATGTGACTTGGGTGGTTTTGTAAGTATGTAAACAACTTCATTGTCCGGTACCGAACACATGTCTATGACCTTTCCCATCACCTCATAAATTCCATTATCATTAGGTATATCAACATATAGATATATCTACACATTTTGGTTTTCTCTTTCTTTCACATACCAAACATTTGATGGAAGTTTCACTTCTTTTGATTTCTTCCAATATGAAATCATCTTCTTATCATTTAAGGCACTTGAAAGATTTGTAGCCATCAACGCAGGTGGGGTTTGTTCACCAATGTTTTTTGAAGATCCACCTTTAAGACTCTTTGATCCAGAAAGATTCACAGAAATCTTCTTTGATGCCATTTTCCTGAAAAAAGACACATATAAATCAGTAAAGAAAAACAATAATAATAACTTAAATTAAGAACGAAAACGATAAATGATAATTAATTTTATAAACCATAACAATTAAAAAAAAAAAGAAATTTAAAAAATAATCATCCTATCATCGTGCCCTGAAATTGGTTTGGCCAAACCGACCCGGCGTTGGCTCCGGCCCCCACCCACCTTAGCGCCCAAACAGCGCGCCACACCCTCCTGAACCAGCCAACCACAAGCGTACCTGGTGGCCCAACGACCCGTAAGGGTGGCAGGGTGATTCCCAAAATTAGTCACCACCCCCGCGGGCTATTGGACCACCAGAATGGGGTAGGGAACTGCGGATAGCCTTCGCCCCACCCAGGTGTCCCAACGACCCGTGGGGGTGGAACAGAGGGCTGTAAACAACCTCTGCCCCACCCTGGCGGCCCAATGGCCCACGGGGGTGGTAGGGCTATTCCCCAAATTACCCTGCCACCCTCGTGGGCCATTAGGCTGCTGAGATGAGGTGGGGTGCCGAATAGCTAGCCCCACAACCCCTAACCTATGGGCCCATTTGGTCGCCGTGAGAATTATCGGGCCCACCATGCCCACTGCGGATGTAGTGGGTAAATTTGGCCCACAAAAATTTTTAATTAAAAAAAAAAAAACAAACAAACAACACAAACAAACAACTTCATTAAACTTATTCAATTTTAGAATTTGCAAAGCAGAAAAATTAACTAACCTTTCAAATGCGAGAATCCTCTATTGAATATGTTGTTGATAACAATGTAGCTGCTCCACAAATTCGCTCCAAATTTTTTAACGAACCTCGGAAAATCTTGATGTGATGTGAGTAATAGTGATAATGAAATTTATTATATAGGTGAAATTATGGAAATGTTTTACCGTACGGTTATGTGGGATTAATTTGTTTTTAAAACAATTTAACATGTTATAAATTGTTAATTTTGTTATGGCAATATAGGAAACTATGATAAAGCGAATATTATTGAATTGTTTTACAACACTGTGAATGTGGGATTAATTTGTTTTAAAATGTATTATAAAAATAAAAATAAAAACATTCATTTGTGTGTAAATATTATATAGTTAACTATAAAATTAATTAAGTAAAAGATTTAGTTTACAATTTTAAATTTAAAGATTTATTTCAAAAAAAAGAAGAAATAATATATATAATAATATGATATAGATATAGATATAGATATATGATATATATATATATTATATATATATAATTATATTAGTTAAAATTTTTCAATAAATTGTAGAATAAAATAATGGAGGGAAATACATGAAACTGAATTTTTGGAGGGAAAATTTCATTCTTTAAGCTATATAATATCATTAGGAGAGTCTGCATTTGTATCATTCAACCTCTTCTATTTGAAAGGGATGAATTCTTCTGATAGTGAAGTTTCACTTTGTGAAGCATCAACATCTTCGTCACGTAACAACTCTATTCATGTTGATGAATATAATGGAAATTCTTGCACTATGAATAGAAAGCCAATTCTTCCACTTAGTCCTAATCCTAAGGACTATGAGAACAACACTAATGTAATAGGGATAAAGAATTTCAAATAAATAAAGAGTCATGGTTTCCACTTAGTCCTAATCCTAAGGATTATGAAAGCAACAATGATGAAGAGCATGATGATGAATTTCAAAAGAATGGAGTGTCACGATGTCCACTTAGTCCTAATCATATGGACTATGATAGCAACAACGATGAAGAGCATGATGACAAATTTCAAAAGAATGGAGTGTCACGGTGTCCACTTAGTCCTAATCCTATGGACTATGAGAGCAGCAATGATGAAGAGCATGATGACGAATTTCAAAAGAATGGAGTGTCATGATGTCCACTTAGTCCTAATCCTAAGGACTGTGCGAGCAACAATGATGAAGAGCATGATGAAAAATTTCAAAAGAATGGAGTGTCACGGTGTCCTCTTAGTCCTAATCCTATGAACTATGAGAGCAACAGTGATGACGATCACGATGATGAATTTCAAAAGAATGGGTGTCACAGTGTCCACTTATTCCTAATCCTATGGACTATGAGAGTAGCAGTGATGAAGAGCATGATGAAAAATTTCAAAAGAATGGAGTGTCACGATGTCCTCTTAGTCCTAATCCTATGGAATATGAGAGCAACAATGATGAAGAATCTCAACTGAATAGAGTGTCACAATGTCCACTTAGTCCTAAACCTATGGACTATGAAAGCAGCAGTGATGAAGAACATGATGAAGAATTTCAAAAGAATGAAGTGTCACGGTGTCCACTTAGTCCTAATCCTGTGGACTATGAGAGAAGCAGTGATGAAAAATTTCAAATGAATGGAGTGTCACGATGTCCTCTTAGTCCTAATTCAATGTACTATGAGAACAACAGTGATGAAGAGCGTGATGACGAATTCAAAAGAATGGAGTGTCATGGTGTCCACTTAGTCCTAATCCTATGGACTATGAGAGCAGCAGTGATGAAGAGCATGATGAAAAATTTCAAAAGAATGGAGTGTCATGGTGTCCTCTTAGTCCTAATCCTATGGACTATGAGAGCAGTAGTGATGAAGGATAGGATGAATCAATTAGTCCCAATCCTAAGGACTATGAGAATAGCAGTGACAAAGGACAGGATGTAGCATTTTCAATAAGTAAACAGTCAGATTTTCGACGTAGTCCTAATTCTATGGACTATGAGAGCAGCAAAGACAATGCACATGACGAAGAATATCCAATAAACATCGAGTCAAATTTTCCATTTAGTCCCAATTCTAAGGACTATGACAATAGCACTGAAGAAGGGGAAGATGAAGAATATTCTCCAAGTCAAATTTGAAAAGTACAGCTAATCATAGTGTGGATAACATTCCTCAGAATGATGATGAAAATGCTTATACAAATGATGATCCAATGATAGAGATGTTGCCAAGAAATATTGTTTCTACGAGTAGGCGCAGACCTTTTCATATCAATGTAAGATGTTCTAGTTATACAAGGGGTAGAGTAGAATATCTGACGAGAAGTTCTATCAGCGCTCTCATTTCAAGTGAATGTTGTCAAAAATATTGCTTGAAACATATGTATTTCAAATTTGCATTAGAGAAAAGGAAGAGATATTTGTCAATGAATAAAAGCATGCAAAATTCATATTTAGTTTGGTGCATGCAATCTACATTGTCAGGTTATGATTATCATATTGGGTCTTTATTTATCTATAGAAAGGCTTTCAAAATGTTTCATTCGATGGGTAATTTTCATCTCTTGAGAATCCAAGAAAATTTGGAAAAGGATCCCACATTTTATTCAGAAGTTTGTCATAAACAACAGTTTGGGCCATTATCAAATACTACAATTTTATGGATGAAAGATTTCTTTTCAAAGCATGGAGAGTGTATGCCAAATAGAGAGACAATACATATTCCAGAAAATTTTTCAAGACGAGAAATCTACAACTTATACAAAGAATATGCAGAATGTGCTGAGGGACATGGTCAGTTTATTACATATCAATATTTTGTGAAGGTATGGAAGAAAGAATTCAACAATGTCCATATTCCTAAGAAGACAAGGATGGGGATTTGCAGTACATGTGCTTCTCTTAAATAAAAAAGGGACAAATGTAAAGGGTTAGAAAGAGGTAAGCATTCATAACTTTAACTTTTAAAATTGTATAAACAATGTAAACTTTGAAACGATAACTGATAATGTTACCCGTATCATAGAGATAGCAAAAAAATGACCTGATTTTGAAAAGGGGTGATGCAAAACACACATGCTGTTTTTAGAGCACAATTTTTGGAACTTTAATTTTTTTCCATGTACATTACGTTTTAGAATGGTAGTGATTTTCATGCTGATTTTAAAAAGTGAGTATTCTGCATCACACCACTTTTTTAAAAGACCTATTTTTTGACTTTAAATTTTCTAGTGTATGAAATGTAAATAATTATTTTCTAAATTTGGTAGTTTTTGAAGTGGTTGTTTTCTTCATATTTTCTTGTTTTCTATTTTAATTTTTTTTTTTTGTAGTGGGGTTTTTATTGTTTGCATTTTTAAATTAGAAAGTCGATAATTTGAATTTTAGATAATCTACATATTTATACACCCTTAATTAATTTTCAATGCACATAAAATAATTGTTTCTAAAAAACAATAGTTTTTAACAATGGACATAAAAATAACCATTTTTAACATAAATATAAAAAAAAAACTACACGTTTTGATAATTTTTTGCTAGAATTGACATGTCAAAATCACTTCTACAAATCCTGCAACCACTTTATTAAAAGCTTGATAAGTATAAGGGTCACTATCATAGTAAATGTTTGGAATATTGAAACCATGGGGAATATCTGCAATAACTAGGGAATAATCCCTTTTTTGGTATGAGTTTAGTAATGTCTTCACAGTCGCCTTGTATTACTTGATATTGAATAGTGTCTAGCCCATTCCAAATGAAATGATTAAGAGTTGGATAAAGTTCAAAGTTCTTAATACGTTGCTTCCTCAGTCTTTTGATCTTTATTTTTTCAATAAAAGTCTTCAAACTGTCTGGTGCTCCATTATCTTCCTTCCTCATCTTTTATCAAATAAACAAATATATGTGTAAGTTTTAAATTAAAAATAGTACACAGGTGAATAAAACTGAATGTATAAATCAAGATACCTTTTTAAATGCAAGATAAAAAGCTTTTAATGTTGATGTAGAACTTGAATCTGGATAGTTGCGTACAACATCACCCCAACTATCTTCATTAAACAATCTAACCATTTGTTCCTGAATTTTCATGTAAACTTTGTGACTGCATAGATAAAGTAAGAAAAAGTTAATATAATGATATGTATAACAAATACTACCAAGAACAACATGTTTTATTTAAAAGATAACTATAATCTAGAAATAAATAAAAATAATTCTGCAAACTTACTTTTGAAATTATTCATACATTTCTTCCAATGATAATTCCCCTGACCTCACACGAGATAATATTGTTTTGACAATTTTTTCATCTTTCACTCCTTGCATCGCCCTCCAAGGCGTGATGGTCATATCGTCTGGAAGTTGCTTCAGTTCAGGAGCTGATTTACTGTAACTACATATCAATGGCTTAGACTTTTTGACCCTCTGGTTTTTAATGCCAATGTCTTCCCACATGCTAAAAATCTCATCAATCAACTTCCAAACATCTCCAGTTCTAAATTCCAATTGGAAAATGTTATCAACACCTCTGAATAAATCACTATTTCTGTTGTTTTTTCCACCTTTTGAATTGGTTTTCTCTTCAATTTGATAGCCTATTTCCATACAACATTCTTTTCGGAAAGCTGCAGTAACATTTATCCTATCCCCACCACATTTTTCTTGAAATTCACTATGAATAAATCTAATCCTTTGGATGAAAGTCATAGACATCCTATATTCATTATCTGAATTATGATCCCATGCCGCTAACTTTGCTTCTGTTTCATTTAAACCAACATAAATGATACATATCATTGTTTCAAAACGTGGGTTATTAGGATATTCCTCCATCAATTGTCTTTGAGATTCTACAGAATGGTTCCCCCCAAGCACATAATAATTGTATTCAAAACATTTTGATTTATCAAATGCTTCTTTGTTGGGAACTTGAAGTGGATCAACAAGAAGCACATAACTAACCACATGAGCATATGGATTGTACCTCATCAATGTCTTCAAGTTGTGAACAAGCAAATGATGTGGCTTTTTGACTTGATATTGGCATTGTCCTTCACTTGCCTTATAGGTTTGCCTGACATTTAGCTGAAATGTACGACCACCATCAATTAAGTTTCTCTTTGTCAAATTTTGTCGAATGGCATTTTTTTTTTTTTTTTTGATAATGCCATCATCTAAATCAGCTCCCGGTGTAATGATTTCTCTGCTTTCTTTTGAAGTTTCACTAGGTTTTTGACTGCTGGTAATGACTACTTCAAGATCTTCAACTTTACTTTTCTTCGTCATAACATTCTCAACAGATTTATTCTTCGGCATTGTTACTTTTGGTCTTTTATGACTTTTCTCAGTTGCAATGTCATCTTCAGTAATGGCAACATATGCTTCACTATCAGTTTCAACTTCATCGTCCTCAAAAGTAACTTGTTTCCTTGCTAGATTTATCCACCAGAGGCCTTTTTTTCTAATTCTTTGGATGTAGTTTTGTAGCATCATCAATTACTACATTTTTCATGTTTTCCATATCTTCTTCTGACACTGAGTAAAAATTGTTGACAACTTTCATGATATCATGCTCTATGAAATGAATGCCTCCCAACCTAATTGAACAACTTTCAACAAAAGTCTACCAAACAAAATATCATATGTCAATAAAAACAAAGTTAAAAAAATATAGCAAGACACTTTCAAGAACACAAAATACAAATACAAATAACAATACTTACGATGTTTTGTGTTATCTCATTTATGATTTGTTTACACAACTTTGTAGATACCTCTCTCATGTCATATAATGAATATGATAGTTGGTATTTAATCCTTTCATATGACTTGGGAGCTTTTGTAAGTACATAAACAACTTTAGTGTTCGGTACTGAACACATATCTATGACTCTTCCCATCACCTCAAAATTTCCATTATCATGGGGTATATCAATATATAGATATATATTCACATTTGTGCTTTCTCTTTCTTTCACATACCAGACTCTTGATGGAAATTTCACCTCTTTTGAATTTTTCGAGTCTGAAATTATCTTCTTATCACTTAAGGCACTTGAAAGATTTGTAGCCATGAGCTTAGGTGGAGTTCGTTCACTAATGTTTTTTGAAGATGCACCTTTAAGAGTCTTTGGTCTAGAAAGATTCACAGAAATTTTCTTTGATGCCATTTTCATAAAAAATAAAAACACATAAATTAGTAAATAAAAAAACATATTAACTTAAATTAACAACGAAAATATACCATAAATTTGTTATTTCTATAATCAGAATCACCCAGCCACCCCTAACGGGTCGATGGGCGGGTAGG
>APFE031695056.1:9101-27322 GCA_000404065.3 Pinus taeda | reverse complement strand
TTTTGTATCTAGCATGTTATGGTTGAAAACATGTTAAATTTATACTTAAGAAAGAAAAATGATATTCTACCAAAAACATTAATGTGTTTTTTCCTCATAAACAACTTTGTTTGAGACATAAAAATTTGGTTTTATTAGCATTTTTAAAAATTTTGAAAATTGACCCTAAAAAAAAATCATTGTTCCAGTATCATCACTTTCATTTTGAAGCTATATTTTGCATGAAAATTTCATAGTAAATTTCATAGTCACTGCCATTTTTAAAACATGTTCAAAATTGACGCCTAAAAAATAAAAACATCGTTTTAGTATACACACTTTTCGTTTTTAGCATTGTTTTTGATGCTTTTTTGGGGTTTTTTG
This sequence comes from Pinus taeda, assembly GCA_000404065.3. Classification (NCBI taxonomy): domain Eukaryota; kingdom Viridiplantae; phylum Streptophyta; class Pinopsida; order Pinales; family Pinaceae; genus Pinus; species Pinus taeda. The sequence continues at coordinate 26,959 of APFE031695056.1, read as the reverse complement.
GCCAGAGTTCTCGTTTTGAGTTTATAGTTCCCGTGTCAAAGTTTACATTATTTATAGTCATCAACTATGAAAACGTATTTCTTAATGGCTTTCTTTTATGTTGTGTAGATTCATTTGTCAAAGAACTTCAGGAGCATCGCAAACAACAAATAAGTGAAAGGAAAAAGTTGTACAAGCATCAAAAGAAGTGTTATGATAATGCAAATAAATATTTGGATTTGATAATTGATGGCATGGACCAAAAGCAAACACTTTTACCACATTTTGTTCGCATACCCAAAAATTTATAGGAGGAAAATTTTATTCAGTATCACTTGGTCGGTTATATGGTCTTCAATGGGAAAATATTGCCAAGGGTGTACTTCACAGCTCCAAATATTCATAATGATGCAAATCTGACAATAACCATAATTCATGATGTGCTTTCTCATCGGTATGGTAATCTTCCTGAAGTTTTGTATCTACAATTGGACAACATTTGCCGTGAAAACAAAAATCAGGTTGTTTTTTAATATCTAAACATGCTTGTTGAATTGAGAATTTTTCAAAAGGTAAAGGTTGGTTTCCTTCTTGTTGGGCACACTCATGACCATATTGATCAGATGTTCAATAGTTTTTCAGTCACATACCCGTATTTAGTTAAATACAGGTATATTGATATGAGTTCATGTGACTGAAAAGTCCACATGAACTCATGTGGACTTAAGTATATTTATCTGAGTTCCTGTGAATGCATGTGGACTTAACATAGGTATAACGTAACATATATGTATAAGTTCAAGTTTCAACAATGCATAATTCATACATATATTAAATCCATGATGAAAAGTGCATTTAAATTGAATATAAGCATTTTGGCTCTTTTCTAATTTGTATCATAGTGTTTCATTATGTAGTGTGATGTACCATAAATATTGTCTTCATGTACTTGCACCTAGTACATGTCATGTGTCAAGGTCAAACATTATAATAATTTATCTTACAAAGTATTTGGTTGGCATGAAATTTTATTAGTTTTTGCAAATAGATTTATTTCAATGTTTTACATATATTTACATATTTCCACTCCATGAATAAAATGCATTATTTGGAAATGGGAAAAAGTGTAAGTTAGATTTGATCACTTCTTTTGATTGTGTTTACATGGAATTCAATTCTTTGGTTGATAATTTATCAAAAAAGAGACTCTAAAGTTTAGGACATCAACCTAGATTATTCTACTTGAGTTTATAAATAGTTTTCTTGTCAACATTCTCTCTATGTAAACATTTTTTCTTGGATTAGTTTATATGTATTATATGTAATTTCCATAGCCATCTCCCATACACCCCTCAACCGCAACCCATCTGAGTGTTGGGGGATCTATTATACATGGTTGGGCTTGTGATAAATCACGCAATCCAACTAGAGTGTGCATTCCACTCATAGATCCTCCCTCGACATTGGTGCGAGTGTCAAAGGCAATGCTTTATGTCTCTATTGATGATCTTGCTACTAGTAGTAAACCTTCTTCACATGTTGCAGGTACACTTCTTTCATTTTAAATCCTCTTTAAACTTTGTGTGTTTATGTCTTGAAATTGTCTTTAATTTTTAAATAATTTTCAATTGATGTGTTTGAATTTAATGTATATGTTATTATGCTTCTAGTTTGTTATATATGTTAGATTATGTTTATGATTTTCAGACCCTCAGTAGGGCGAAGATGAGGATCATAGTGCAACATTGATCCCTCTATGGAACGACGCTATAAATAGTATCATAGTGGAGGATGTTAGGGCCCAACAAACATGGATCAAATGAGAGCTTGATAAAATCATTTCTAGTTCAGCTACTAGTCGTAGTTTGTCTTTGATTTTGTATAGATCCAAAAGGTTGGCCGAGACATACCAAAGGGTGGGAACACAGAGCCATCTCCTATATTCCATACATAGGATTAGGAGGTTGGATGTCAGAGGCACATATATTTGGAAGGTGATGAAAGACGCCACCAAGAATATTGGTGTTCATGGGGAGTTGTTTAACATCCCTTCAGACTTTTATGCTAGACATGTTAGTATGATTCTGCTAAAATATTTTAAGAATGTTGATGTGACCCCTATTGTTTATTATCAATTCATTAGAGCTTAGGGCCAATTCCCCCACCATGACCAGGTCCCCATTTACTTTGTAAAGCATATATATATGGATTTCGTGCTACATATGAGGCTGAATTACACCAACACCAGATCTAAGTTTTATGGACCCAACTTGGGACATAGCTATGATCGTGTTGGGGCTCATAGGGACCTTGTGCATGTAGCACCCCTTCTGATATTATTTCCACGACCATCTTAGAGAATGGTATTGCTGACAGAGCTAAAGCAGCCATCACAGCTCAGCTCTGAGACTAGGCATACCATTGTAGACAACATGTAGAGTACATTGGCCATTGTACATGTCGCATTGCATGGAGAGATCAGTGGACCACCTTAGTTGCCTCATGACCCATCAATTCCATTACATGATGATTCATATCTCTAGAGTCTAGGGCATGACCAACTTTTGTCATATGCATGTACGTGTCATGATACCATATGTTGTTGGAAATAATACTAAGAGAGGGGGTGAATCAGTATTATCAGATCAATAATTTTTCATTTCCAAAACAGATTTATATATGCTACTTATATGAAGTGAACTAGCGTGTACACGCTACTGTGATTAGAGAAACCAGAGTATACCTAGAGAACTTGTGATTTAGTTAATTTATCATATTTTGATCTATAACCAGTGCATCGGTAACTTATTAAATAGTGCAGTAAAAACATAATAAACCATCACACATGAGAAACACACATGAACACCAAAATTTTAGGTGGAAACCCAATGTCGGTGAAAAACACCTGCTACTGTCATCTTTGGTTTCTTTTAATAATGAGAAAATATGCTTACAGTCTTGTACTTGTGCAGACTCATACCAGTACGCAGGCACCCACTTGCAGAAGGCTACAACCTTCTCTCATTTTCCAGTTTCTGTTGGAAGGGAGCTACAACCCCCTAGCTCTTGTACCAGCCAATGTGTTTACTAGTATGCAGGCATTGGCCTACTGAAGGCTATGACCTTCTCTCTTTATCCAGGGACCACGTTTCATAAATTTTTAGGCTAGATGCTCCTAGTACACAACACTACACATGAAGGCCTCGTTTCATCAAATTTTCCTATTGGACCCATTAGAACTTTCAAACTGCATCAACCAATAATAAAGTAATCTGATCAGTTAGATCATTGTCACCAAAACACTGTGTTGAACCCAAAAACTTGCATCATCATTTAGAACCAGCTGCAACCTCAAAAATCATGCATCAAAATGTATATCCTACTTTACTGAACCCAACCTATGTGTAGATGCTACTTCCTTTAATAAAACCTATGTATACCTTCAAAACTACTAAAACCTAAAACTTTTGAATCAAGTCTGTACCAACCAGCAATATAGTGAACATCTATTGTCAATTTACAGAGCTTCACACAAGCAGTAGCAGAGATCACTTCACTTATACAATCAATTAATCAGATATCAAATTCCTTATGCATTCAATTTTACTTTTAGATCTAAGAAGACTTCATTGACAGAGAACAGTGAAACAACAAAACTGATCAGATAGATTAATCAGACTTGAAGACAAGGCTTTTCTTTTGTATACGCTACTTGGAAGAGTACAACCTGCGTGTACACGCGCTTTTACCGAGACAAACCAGTGTACATATCTATAAATATTAACTCATAACTTCAATGTTATTCTGAACTTCAGACAAACCCAGATAATGACATTTAAAGAATAAAATATGTGTACACAATTAGATTTGGCCCAACCAATATCAGATCATTCAATGATAAGTCATTTCAGGTCTCATGATCCTGATCCTACATTGAATTCAAGATGCACAAAATATTTCATATCAAATCACCAACATAGCCCCTACAACATAAAATATACTTCATATAGAAGTATTCATTAGAAACCCATTCACTTGCACACCCTAGCCTAATGATCTTCTTCTCCTTATATAGTTTTAGGCCTTTCTCAATACCTCGAACCAAAACCACTTAGGACCAATGCCTTGGACCAAATACCTCGGACCAAATACCTTGAACCAAAACCTTGATTTTCCAACTTGTACGTGGTTTCCCTCTTATGAGAGTGCATGTATACGTATACACTCTTTTTGTTATGTGTGCCAGTGTGTATACGTCGTTTTGACTAAGTGGACCTGCATATACTTCTTAAACTAATTTACATTAACCTTTTCCTTCACCTTCTCTATTCTGATCAATAGACCTTAGTTCCATATTCCTATTCTTCTGTACCACTGCCATGTTACCTCTGAATATTCATGTTGTACTATGACTTTCCTTTTATTAAAACTGAATTGACCTATGAGTGAGTTGCCATCAAGGACAACACTTGTATCATAATGCCAACAATCTCCCCCTTTGGACTTGATGGAAACCATGATGGTGTTGATCACTACAATCTGTAGAAACTATTAGAGATAACATGCAACACCAAAATACTCTCCCCCTTTGACATCAAGGACAAAGGGCGGACCAAGCAACTTTCCTCCTTTGATATACATTATGTTGTCCATACTCCCCTTGAGTACATGCCGAGTCTAAAAAGATATGATTCAAAGTAATAACATGAATCTATAACTCAACTAAGTTAGTATGACCTCCTTATGACCAGTGACTCATACATTCATCAATCACCCAACAAAGTGGGGATACACCACATTTGACTCATCCACCCAACCAAGTGGCGATATACCAATTGTTTATACATGACAGAAATACAACAAATATTACATCATCCATCCCATTCAAAGTGGGGATACAAATTGCATCATTTGTCCAATAGGACTCATTCAAATATAGACTATGACAAAAGAAGTCATAACACACCCTATGACTTAAACAACAAATCATAGCTGAATTCAACAACCAAAATGCCAACAATACAGAATGTGTGTGAAGGCTAATGCTCCCCCTAAACCCGTGTTACATGTGCATTGTCAATAAGTCATTCATCAAGGCATCTTTGTCAGTGAGATAAAAATCAATGAACAAAGCATATCGTGGGACTGTAATCATTAATATCAGACAGAGCACCCATATCACATATCAGAGTCTGACCCACTATTTTTTTGTCAGAAAAACATATACGCTCCTTCAGCCACAAAAACCCACATGTATACGTGACTATACTTCATGAAACCCATGTATATAAACTTCCTCTGAAAACTGGATTTAAGAGTAGGATGATGCAACAACTACTCCCAACTTTTGTCTAAGATATTCAAATGTTTCTCTGGGAAGTGGTTTAGTGAATATATCAGCAACTTGTTCTTTGGAGGTAACATACTCCAATTTAACCTTTTGTTCAAGCACTTGTTCTCATAGAAAATGGTACTTAATGGGTGTGTTCTTGGTCTTGGAGTGCCTGACTGGATTTTTTGAAATACTGATGGCACTTGTATTATCACATAGAATGGAGATGGGTGGAATACATGTGATCTGATGTCATTCAATGTTTGCATCATCCAAAGTAGTTTTGTGCAGCAAGATGAAGCAGCCACATATTCTTCTTCAGTTGTAGATAAGGCAATCAAACTTTGTTTCTTGCTGAACCATGACACTAATCGAGAACCAATATAGAATGCACCTCCACTAGTGCTCTTTTGATCACCAACATTTCATGCCCAATCTGCATCTGTATATGCATGAAGAGTATTGGTCTGTATATTTAGGATACCATAGTCAAAATTCCTGAGTTCCTTGAAGATATTTGAAAATTCTTTTGACTGCCTAGAGATGTGATTCCTTTGGATTTTCTTGGAACCTTCCAACAATTCCTACTGCATGCATGATATCAAGTTCGGTACCTATTAGATAAAGAAAACTTACAATCATAGATCTATAAGTTGGTTGGTTTACTGCTGGTGATTCATCGTTAGAACTGAGACTACATATTGTTACCATTGGAGTACATACTGGTTTAGAATCTCCCATTGCATACTTCTTCCAGATTTGCTTGAGTTATTTGGTTTGTGAAAGAAAGATACCATCTTTGGTTTGTTGTACTTGTAGACCAAGAAAATAAGTAAGTTCACCAAGTAAGGACATTTCAAATTCTTGTTGCATTATTGAAGCAAAATTATGACTCATGGATTATTCATTGCTACCAAAGATGATATCATCAACATAAACAACAATAATTAGCAATTTATCACTTTCAACCTTTGTGTATAAATTGTTATTAGGAAAACCTTTTGTGAAACCTTGTTGTTGTAGATATTTGTCAACGCGGTAATACCAAGCCCTTGGAGCCTATTTCGGACCATAGAGAGCCTTTTTAAGCTTACATATGAGTTTTGCATCATTTCCAAGAATGAATCCTTCTGGTTGTTCAATATAAAATTCTTCTTCTAAGTCTCCATTAAGGAAGGCTGATTTTACATCCATTTGATATACTTTGAATTTTCGAAAACTAGAAAGAGCAAGAAACATCCTTATGGCTTCAATTCTAGCAACAGGTGCAAAATTTTCTTCAAAATCTATAGTTTCTTGTTGAGAATACCCTTACAAACAAGTCTGGCCTTGTTTCTTATAACTTCTCCATTTTCATTCAGCTTGTTCTTAAATATCCATTTTGTTCCTATAACATTTTTATCATGAGGTCTAGGAACTATCTCCTAAGTATCATTCTTTTCAATTTGGTCAACTTATTCATCCATGGCCTTAACCCAGCATTCATCTTTGCGGGCTTCATTTACATTCTGAGGTTCAATGGAAGATAGTAATGCTAGATAGCTTGAGGTCCCTATAAGAGTTCTTCTTGCCTGTACAACAACTCCCTTTTCTCCTAGAATTTGAGATTCTGGATGATTCTTCTTAACATACCTGGATAGAGTCTTTTCCCTGTCTATTGTATCTTCTTCTGGTGCTTCATTGGTTTCTTCTTCTATATCATTTCGATTTGATGCAGGAAAGCATTCCCCAACTTCCTCATTGTAATATTCCTTTGTTGATTTCATTTGTTCCGGATTTTTGCATGCTTCATCAATTACAACATCAATGCTTTCAACAATTCTTTGAAGTCTTTTATTATAGCATTTGTATCCTTTACTTCTGGATTAATAACCAAGAAGAATTCCCCGTCTGCTCTTGGTTCAAAATTACCAAGTTTTTCATCAGTCCTTTTGATAAATTTTTTTTTTCCAAAAACTCTAAAGTGTTTTACAGTAGGAGGTTTACCATACCAAAGGTAATATGGAGTTTGATTGTTATTTACCTGAACATTTTCTTTGTTGAGAATAGTTACGGCAGCAAATGCAGCTTCGCCCCATAAGGTTGCAGGAGTTACAGATTCATCTAGCATAGCTCGAGCCATTTGTTGAACTGTTATGTTCATCCTTTCCACCACACCATTTTGCTGAGGAGTTCTTGCGACAGAGAATTGCCTTTTTATTCCATGTTGTTCACAAAAGTCAAAGAATTCATCTGATATGAATTCTCTCCCTCGATCATATTTGAGACATTTGATTTTTCTATCTGATTCATTTTCAACTAAATCTTTGAAGGCTTTAAACTTTTCAAATGATTCATTTTTGTGCTTTAGTAGACTTATCCAACACATCCTAGAAAATCATCAATAAATTATACAGTATTCTTCTCCACGAGGTGACTTTTTCCTTTTTGGTCCACATAAATTAGTATGGAGGAGTTCAAGAGGTTTACTTGCCGACCCTTATTTTTCAATGAAGTGAATTCTGGTTTTCTTACTGATTTGACATGGTTTTCATATGGTATTTTCTGGGATGCTGAAATTTGGAAGATCACGAACTACCTTGAGCCTACATGCTTTTCTTATTTGAGAAAAGCTTAGATGTCCCAATCTTCTATGCCATAGCTAGTTTTCATCTGTTTTTCTTAGATAGCATTGTTGTTGTCCTCCTTTATGTATATATAAGTCTTTTGGAGTTCTTGTCCCCTTGATCATGGTCTTTCCTGTATCAAGCTCACGAACGACGCATCTGTTTGATTGAAATACCACTTCATCTCCTTGATCACACATTTGACTAACACTCAACATATTATGCTTTAAACCATCTACATACATGACATTTCTAGCTTTAACCTTTTCTTTCAAGATTAAAGAGCCTTTACTTTTAATGACAATAGGAGTGTCAATTCCAAATGATACATTATTTTCCTTTTCTAAAGCATTATTAGTTTCTCTTTATCACATGTCATGTGTTAGGAGCATCTACTGTCAATGTACCACTGATTTTCTTGTCCTTCTGCATACAGAGCTATGCCACATCTTTCTGATTGAGATTCCTTTCTTCTCCATATCTTGGGATTTAATTGTGTTTGCTCCTTTTGAAGTGTTGGCCGAAATTTTCTCCTGCATTCAGATTCTTCATGACCAAAGATGTTACAAGTCGAACATTCTATTCCATTTTCAAGAGGAGAAAAGTTATTATAGGAACTTTTCTTGATTCTTGTCATACTCCTTTGATTTTGTGCTTCTCTAGTCATGATGGTTTCCAACAATAAGTTTTCATTTCCCAAACAGACTTATATACACTACTTTTGTGAAGTGAACTAACGTGTACACACTACTGTGATTAGAGAAACCAGCGTATACCCAGAGAACTTGTGATTTAGTTAATTTATCATGTGTTGATCTATAACCAGTGCATTAGTAACTTATTAAATAGTGCAGTAAAAACAGAATAAAACATCACACATAAGAAACACACATGAACACCAAGATTTAAGGTGGAAACCCAATGTGGATGAAAACCACCTGCTATTGTCGTCTCTGATTTATTTTAATAATAAGAAAACATGTTTACAATCTTGTACTGGTGTAGACTCATACCAGTATGTAGGCACCCACCTACAGAAGGCTACAACCTTCTCTCATTTTCCAGCTTCTGCTGGAATGGAGCTACAACACCCTAGCTCTTGTACCAGCCTGTGTTTACTAGTATGCAGGTGCCGGTCTACTGAAGGCTATGACCTTCTCTCTTCCTCAAGGGACCACATTTTATAAATTTTTAGACTGGATGCTCCTGGTACACAAGAATACACATGAAGGCCTCATTTCATCAAATTTTCATACTGGATCCATCATAACTTTCAAACTGCATCAACCAATAATCAGCTAATCTGATCAGTCAGATCACTGTCACCAAAACACTGTGTTGAACCCAGAAACCTGCATCATCATTCAGAACTAGCTGCAACCTCAAAAATCATACATCGGAATGTATACGCTACTTTACTGAACCCAACCTGCGTGTATACACTACTTCCTTCAATCAAACCTGTGTATACCTTCAAAACTACTGAAACCTAAAACTTCTAAATCAAGTCTATACCAACAATATACTGAACATCTATTGTCAATTTACAGAGCTTCACACATGAAGTAGTAGAGATCGCTTCACTTATACAATTAATCAATCAGATATCAAACTCCTTATGCATTTAGTTTTACTTTTAGATCTAAGAAGACTTCATTGACAGACAAAAGTAAAACAACAGAACTGATCAAATATATTAATCAGACTTGAAGACAAGGCTTTTCTTTTGTATACGCTACTTGGAAGAGTATAACCTGCGTGTAAACGTGCTTTTACCGAGATGAACTAGTGTACATATCTGTAAATATTAACTCATAACTCCGTTGCTATTCTAGACTTCAGACAAACCCAGATCATGACATTTAAAGAATAAAACAAGTGTACATAATTAGATCTGACCCAACCAGTATCAGATCATTCAATGATAATTCATTTTAGGTCTCATGATCTTGATCCAACATTGAATTCAAGGTGCACAAAATATTTTAGATCAAATCACCAACATAACCCTTGCAACATAAAATATACTTCAGATAGAAGTATTCATTAGAAACCCATTCACTTGCACACCATAGCCTAATGATCTTCTTCTCCTTATATAGTTTTTGGCCTTTCTCAATACCTCAGACCAAAACCACTTAGGACCAATACCTTGAACCAAATACCTCGAATCAAATACCTTGGACCAAAACCTTGATTTTCCAACCTGTATGCGCTTTTCCTCTTGTCAGAGTGCGTGTATACGTATACGTTTTTTTGTTCTATGTACCAACGTGTATACATCGTTTTGGCTAAGTGGACCTGTGTATACTTCTTAAATTGCTATACATCAACCTTTTCCTTCACCTTCTTTATTTTGATCAGTAGACCTTAGTTCCATCTTCCTATTCTTATGTACCACTACCTTGTTACCTCTGAATATTCTTGTTGTACTATGAGTTGCCTTTTATCAAAACTAAATTGACCTGTGAGTGAGTTGCCATCAAGGACAAAACTTGTAACATAATGCCAACATTTGTGACATTTGGAGGGTGCACAACCCATGTGACACAGACCAGGTACATATATATGAAACGTTTGACTCTTATTGTCAAATTATGCATTATTTATATTAATAATTTCGTATCAGATTGCATTTATATTTATAAATTTATGATAACATGCATACAAAACCCAACTACATAAATGAGCTACTAAGGTCATCTGAGGGGGTAGTTGACCAACCAGAGCAACCTCCTCTAGTGCATGCGTCCATGGCCCAGTTTCCTCCACCTCATAACACTCATGTGGAGGAGAGTCACTATGTACAACCACACGGACTAGCAATTAGGGTAAAAAAAGTTATTCCTCATATTTCAATGTTTTTTTTTAGTTACACATATGCATGTTGATTAATTCATAGACTAATTATAATCTGTCCTTGTCATTATGTACACAAGCTCGGATGCAAAGTGGTGTCGATGTCGCAGTTATGTAGATGCGTGAGGGGGATGTTGGGTATGGAGGAAATAAGCCTCAGGTAGGGGAGCACCAAACCTAGATTGATTAGACCCCCATCCCATGTGACTTCCATTTGCACTCGATTGAGCCACAAGTAGGGGACTAATTAAATGCACAGTTCAAAATCATTTATTTCTAGATTGTTTATTTTGTACAATTTTTTTTTAATTAATTTGAATTTAAATGTGTTATATTGTGGTACTGGATTATGGACGCTTACTCAATGCAGCGGAACACACATAAGAGTTCTAAAAGTGATACTTTCTAGATAGATCATAGATGGTTTGTATATTTTCAGGCCCATTTCATTGGGCACATTCACATGTGATGTAAAAAACTTCGTATATTTTCATACATTGACAGTTTATGGATCCATGAACATTATTTCAGTTTACGGATGCTTCTTATTTCAGTTTATGGATGTTCATGTACAATGTAATTTGTATATATTTTCATATCAAAAATTTATTATCATACACTCACTATTTCAGTTTATGGGTGTTTACTAATATTGTTTATGGATTTTCATTAAATTTTAGTTTATGGATTTGTTAATTATTTTTGTAGTTTAAAAACTTTCTGTAGTATAACTTTTATTAAAAAAGATAACAATTTTGACTTCTTGGGAAATAAACTATGAAAATAAGTACAATCTTAGACTATGATGCAAGTCACTTTGATACTTAAAATGGACTAAAATATATCACGGTTCAATTAAAAAACACAAATAGGATTGAAATAAGTTTTAAATTGAATTATAAAAGATGTCTTCAATCAGTAAACAACAAATAAGTTTTATTAAATTTTATTTCTTTTGAGGTCATCTACAGGAGCTTAATCATAACATGATATAAGTCATATGTATTAGAATTTAATATACCAAAAAACAATTATTGATATGTTTTTAGATAATTTTATATAATTTTATGAACTTTCCTAAATTTACTTGGCTAACCAAATATTTCAATCAATTCCTTATCTTAAGACCTTCAATTAAGAATATTCAAGAAGTAAAATTTTACAAAATACCAATTTTGATTTCTAGTTTCGTATACTAAAGAAATAAGTACTTGATCTTACTATGATGCAAGTCACTTTGATACTTAAAATGAACTAAAATATGATCATGAACATCAATTTAATATTGAACTTGTAAAAATTGTCTTTTAGTGCAATGAATGTATGTCACTTTAAACAATTAGTGATATGTTTCTATAATTTTATGCACTTTCCTAAAATTACTTGTCTATCCAAGTATTTCAATCAACTTCTTATCTTAATACCTTCAATTAAGAAGATTCAAGAAGTAAAATTTTACAAAATAACAATTTTGAATTCTAGTTTCATAGATTAAGGAAATAAGTACAATCTTACTATGATGTAAGTCACTTTGATACTTAAAATGAACTAAAACATATCATATACATCAATTTAATATTGAACTTGTAGAAAGTGTATTTTAGTGCAATCAATGTATGTTAATTTACACAATTAATGATATGTTTCTATAATTTTATAAACTTTCCTAGCTTTACTTGTGTATCCAAATTTTTCAATCAATTCCTTATCTTAAGACCTTCAATTAAGAACATTAAAGAAGTAAAATTTTACAAAATAACAATTTTAAATTCTAGATACATAGGCTAAGGATTTAAGTAAAATCTTTAGCTCCAAGGGTTAGCTGAATTGATTGAGTCCCCATTGTTAAGTGCCTCGCCAATCGGGAGGTCACAGGCTCAATTCTCCTCGACGCCTTGGGGTTACACCCTACTAGTCTAGCTGGCGGGCTTTAAAAGATTCCCTTCGGGGTTGATCTGCCTAGATTTTTCCTGTGGATGTAACGGCCACCCAGTGTCTGTGAACAATAATGTAAAATAAATAAATAAATAAAATAAAATAAAATAAAATCTTACTATGATGCAAGTCACTTTGATATTTAAAATGAAATAAATATGTCATGTACATCAATTTAATATTGAACTTGTAGAAAGTGTCTTTTAGTACAATCAATGTATGTTAATTTAAATAATTAATGATATGTTTCTATAATTTTGTGAATTTTCCTAAATTTACTTGCCTATCCATGTATTTCAATAAATTCCTTGTCTTAAGAGCTTCAATTAAAAACATTCAAGAAGTAAAATTTTATAAAATAACAATTTTCGTTGTCATGTTGGCTTGTAGAAAGTTTCTTTTAGTGCACAATACATGTATGTTAAATTACAATGATTTTAAGAGATGTCAAGATGTAAACTACAAATAAGTTTTATTCAATTTTATTTATTTTGAGGTTATCTAAAAGAGCTTGATATATATACATATGTTGCACTTTTTACAATCCAATATGAAGCATGTGTGTAACTCTTTCCATGTTTTATATTAAACTAACAAATGACATTTATTAATAACATAAAAATATTTCAATGTTGTTCATAGCTAGATAGCTTAATTTCCATTTTAAGTAAAATAGTATTATATCAACTTCGTTGTGAGATATTGAAATCGATTTTCTAGAAACCAAATGTATGACATGTATATATCTCTATAAGATTTCTTCCAAGCTCAACATGAATATTATACATGACATTTAAAAAGAATTAATATCAAAAAATTTAATTAAATCTATATCTAAATCCCTATTCATTCTAATTTTTAATTAAATTTTAGATCTAGGGGGTTGACATAAGGATCGTATCCCTAAAAATAAAACCTTCTTGAAATTTGGAAAACTTTAGAAACTTAAGCACCTTAAGGAAACTAAAGCTTATATAACATATATGTACACCATTTTGAATCCATCCAAGACCAAAGGGAAACATTTCTCTATTCAAAATCACAAAATTACAAGAGTATTTAATTGTCACATTTATAAATTACAAAATTCATATGTTGAGATCTCTTATACTAGATTAGGTTAGAATTGACCATTATATACTCGGATTTAGGGCTTGTCATTTTCATCATATACTCATCTAGCTAATGGCTCATATCAATGCAAGTCTCCATAATATTTTCATGGTTTGATTCTGTCATCTTCCATCTCCTTGGTTCACCTTTTTTGTTTTTATTTCTATGAGATTTATCTGAATCACTATGGCTAGATTATTGTATTGGCAAGATATATATTCAGCCATAAAACCTCTATAATTAATTATGCGATCAGCCTATTTTTTAACCTTTTCAAAAAAATGGCCCATCCAACCATGTCACAAATTTGGTATGTGAGTTGTACATCTTCATACGGTCTCACCAACCTATTTTTCATCTATGTGCATCACATAAAATACTAGGCCATGTTCTCTCTATTTCCTAAGGGAGAAGTGACAAAAAAAGCATCACTTACAACTAAAATACATAATATATATATTAGTTAAATGTGTTCAATATTTCAATTTATATATTAAATTGTTAATGATAGACGGGCCACATACCTTCCCTTACAAGACTAGAGACTTGATCATAATCAAGTGAAACAATGGCCTCTTCATCATGCATCTCTTGCCACATCGGAATTGGATGAGGTCACTTTGGATTAAGAGGGACAATTTCCATCCTTTCACGTATGTGTGTTGTTCACAATGATCAAGTATACATCCATCAACAGTAATTCAACACTCACAAAAACATGCGATCTTTCTTGTCTCAATGGAAAATATTTCCCCCATGTCTTTTCTCTGCACTGAGTGTAATTGCCTTGTTCCTTCAACAGTTTTACAATATCGAGGAATAGAACTATTCACATCGCCAATTTCAACATTATAGAAGAACCTACGTACAATCCTAATAGATTCGTGACCTTGATGTCCTAAATGGGATATGCACTAGTCAACCAATTCTAGTGATTATTTGATTCAATATGCGTCATGACTCATTTGGTACCTCCTAAGTTCTCACTTCACACAAGCACCTGCACCATCGTTCTTACCCTTTCCAAGTCGTGCTTCTAAATATCTCCAAGTATGTTGAATTTTTGTCTTCTTGTGTAGTCGGCTCAACCAATAAAAAATGTGTGCTAACTTGAACTGCCATGCACAACCATCTGACCATATCAAATGTTTTTTGAATGATATGTCATTTTTTTTAATAATTCATAAATCAAGTCAAACCAATGTTGCATGAACAATTTTTCATCCTCATGATCATCACTGATGTAAAAGTGATACTCCTTAATCACATCACGTGATTTGTCAATGCTATCCCTACCATCAAGATTCAATTGTGCATGCTTGTACAAAACATGTACAAATATGGACACCTAGTATGAGTGATAGTACTCACTCCAGATATTTGTCTAAGGAGAAAATGTGTAATTATCAGCAAATTATACCACTAATAAGATTGTGCCTGGCTAGAATACTTCGCTAAAATGTTTAAATTCAAAAGCTTACCACCTGGACCTGTGCAAGTGTTTGATATATTTATAGATCTAGTTTTGAAACACCCCCATGAATTATGAATTCGGAATATCATCCTCAACATAGTTGATCCTCCTATGCACCAAAGTTGAAGACAATGGTTGATTTTCCACAACATACTCATATCGCTTCCATGTGATGGTGACATATAACATCCCAAACTGGTTGGAATCAATAAGAAATTTCCTATGGAATAATGCTAAATTGCTACATTCAATGCATGTTCTCCCACCTATATATTTTCTTGTAAAACAACTCTTTTGACTCCCTTTTGCACAATATTGATCAAACAAAATCATGCATTGTAGGAGGAGGAGGGTCATCATGACAATTCTTCTTGAAAAATTCCTGGAAAGTGTCATAATGAAGCTAAAATTCAACATGATATCAGAAACAACATGTGTCACGAATTGTATTAGGCCTAATAAACCATGGTTTCAATTTCTAAAACATCCTTATGGATATCTTCACATGGTGATTTCTTTCTTGAAATTCCTCAAATAGTGAAACTTTTTCCATTTATACAACTTTCTTAGCATGATTCACATACTCCCCTTTAGCTATGTGATGCCATACGACATGCTTTCTATCTAGAATAACATGGGAATGACTCTCCCAAAACTCTACCACAAGTGCTCTGATTCCTTATGTAAGCCTATCTTGGTATGGTTTCGTCGTCATAAGAGCCCAACAAGAAGATTCATCATTTTCATCTATTCGAACCCTAAATTTGGTATGCTTGTACAATGTTTTTATTGAGACATGGAGCAATTTTGACATTGTTGCCAAATTTTGTTGTCTTGATGTACTTGGTGCCACAATAGCAGTTGTAATTACCCTATGTGCAACTTGAATAACATGTTTTCTTAATTTTCCAAACATAGTTAATTCCTTTGATATATTTTCAATGAAATTCATACGTGTCTTCCTAATTTTAGCATCTTGGATACCCAAAATATTTCTGGCATGTTTTAGTTTCTTATTTTTTATCAACCCATATAATATCTGAGCTCATGCAACAACTGAATGTTTCTCAAAATATTGTTGAATGATTTTATTGACATGTTCTCTAATAGTGTGAGCATGGATAGGTTTCTCAAGGTCCTATGGTGTGCTTGCATCCAAATTTTCTACAAACCTTCCACCCCTTTCCAAACCACTGCAATTCCTTGTTATCCTATCAACTTGAGAGGAAACAACTCATTCTTCTTTTGATTAATTAGCTCAATAGGGAAAATATTATTCCTCAAGTGGTTGATTAGCTTGATATGGCACATATTGTTCTCCTAGTGGCAATTGATCAGCTTGATAGGGAACATGTTATTCCTCTAGTGGTTGATCAGCTCCATAGGGCCTTGATCATCATTTAGCTGATCAGCTTGATAGGAAACATCTTCTTCCTCATGTGGCTACTCAATTTCCATCCCTACATAGTGGAATACAAAATATACTTGTAATTCAATTAAATCATCAGCATAAGACAAGTGAATAGTAGATCTACACATTCTTATATAAGAAATCACCATAGGTGGAAGGTCATGATATGATTTTATAGTAGGCATCTAGGTAGAAGAAGTTGACATGGAATAAGGGTTTTAAGTTGAAACATGAAAAGAAAAGGGTTTTGAGCTCAAGGAAAGATGGTTCGAAGAAGAGTGCACTAGTAAAAGTATCGATCCTTGTTTCAACGAAAATGGTGATCCAAAATATGATGAAAGGTAAAAGCATTCCTCCATAGTCAATAAAAATCAAATTGGAAACCCTAAGGTTCTAGTCACAAGCCCTAGGGAAAATTTAAATGAAAAACAAGTTGAGACTTGGTAGATAGGTAGCAGAAGTTGACATGGACCAATGGTTCTAAGTAAAAACGTGAAAATAAAAGGGTTTTGAGCTCAAGGAAAGATGGTTTGAAGAAGAGTGCACCAATAAAAGTATTGGTCCCTGTGACAAAACAAGGGTGATTCAGAATATGATGAAAGGAAAAACCATTCCTCCTTAGTCAATAAAAAACAATCTGGAAACCCTAATGTTCCAGTCAAAAACCCTAGGGAGAAGATAAATGAAAAAAAGTTGAGACTTGGAAGCTAAGTAGCAAAAGTTGACATGGACCAAGGATTCTAAGTCGAAACACGAAAAGAAAAGGGTTTTGAGCTTAGAGAAATATTGATCCAGGTGGATATTCGTGGCCACTGGCCTATTCCACATGGACCCCCACCATTGTTTCTTTCATTTTTTTAGTTTCCTTAATTGTAGCAGAGTTTACTATTTTTGGCAGTTTTTCTGGTCTTGAACTTCCGGAGCCATTTTAAGGCCCTAAACGACATTTTTTTGGCAATATTCTTCCAAGCAATTTGATTGAATTATATTTTTAGTTGTATTCCTCGGAGAGATCTTTTCAACAAGGTATCATGTTAGGCGCCCCTATACTACTAGTGTAACCCCTTATTGTTATTAGTACAACCCCCTTATTATATTGATGTACCCATGTAGTGCCCATATTGTTACTATTGTGCCCCATAGAAGCCC
>APFE031695054.1:0-14468 GCA_000404065.3 Pinus taeda | reverse complement strand
AATTATGAATAATTATAATTAATTAATGGGATAATTATATACTAATACATATATATATCATCATTTATTAATTATGATAAATTATAATTAATTAGAATTAATTAATATGATGGTTAATATATTAATATTATTAGGCTGAATTTTAGGGTTAATTATTATAAATTTGTTAATGTTAAAATAGGGTTATTAGAAATATTTACCTTCTTACCTGTTATACGTGGGATGAGTTTGCGATCTTGATTCCTTGATCAAGGGAAGCCAGCTCTTGCTAATCTCCATCCCGCTGTCTCTGTTTAGATTATGAGGGTGCTTGATAATTTCAAGCGCTTCTCTGATCTTTCGTCTCTGCTGCTGCTCCTCCCTTGCGATAATTGACGCGCTTTCGAGGCATATATGGTGCTTAGTTTTTTCGGAGTGTTCAGCCAAGGCTGAGGTACGAGATCTTTCATTCTTAATATCGGCGCCATGTTCCTTGAGCCTTGTCTTGAGGGAGTGACCTGTTTCACCAATGTAGCTTTTTCCGCATGAACAATCTATTTTGTAGACTCCTTTGAGCTGATGTTTGTCAACCTCATCTTTTACAGACCTCAAACCATGCCTAATAGTTCCAGGGGCTGAGAAATGAGTGATGATGTTTTTCTTCTTTAGGATCTTAGCGATTTTATCTATAACTCCATGTATATAAGGTAGAAAAACTTTACCACTCTGAGGTTGGTCTTGAGTCATAGTTTTACGAGATAGCAACTTTCTTTCGACTTTTTCTATGGCTCTTTTAATCTGTTGTTCTTTGTAACCTATGCTCTTAAAGGTTGTAACCAAATGTTTCTTCTCTTCGTTCAGATGCTCTGAGTCGGATATTCGAAGGGCTCTGATGGCAAGGGTGTTTAGAACACCAAACTTCTGGGCCGGGTGATGGTGGGATTCAGCATGGAGGTAACTTTCAGTGTGGGTTGGCTTCCTGAAGACCTTATGCCCTAAAGAGCCATCCTCTTTCTTGATGATTAGGACGTCTAAGAATGGGATGCTCATGTTCTCCTCAAGCTCCATGGTAAATTTTATTTCTAGAGAGATAGAATTCAGGTGAAGAAAAAACTTGTCAAGCTCTTGTTTACCATGAGTCCATTTTATATTTGTGTCGTCGACAAATCGCTTCCACCATGCTGGTTTTAAAGGATAAGATTCAAGGGCCTTCTTTTCAAAATATTCCATGTATAGGTTGGCTACGATCGGCGAGAGGGGAGATCCCATTGGTACAGGAGATGTTTGCTCATAAAATGCTCCCTGGAAGGTGAACACAGTTGACCTTAAGCATATCTCAACCAATTTTGCAGTCCCTGGATCAACAACCTCTTTTATAACTTGAATGGCCTCATCAAGAGGAATCTTGGTGAACAAGGATACCACGTCAAAGCTGACAAGGATGTCATCACGCTCAATTCTTTCATTTTTAATGAGATTTACAAAGTCCTAGGAGTCTTTGATGAAGGAATCAGTGTTACCGACAAGGGGTTTAAGAATTTTAGCAACATACTTGGCAAGCTCATAGGTTGGGGAGCCAATAGTATTTACTATCGGTCTAAGGGGGACCCCTTCTTTGTGGATCTTGGGTAAACCATAGATTCTAGGGATAATTTCACAGGAGGGTATTAATTTCTTTTTTATTTTATCGTCAAGGTTGGAATCTGAGATGATATTTTTTACATCCTTCATGATTTTGGGGATGGGGTTACTGTTCAACTTCTTATAACTGCCACATTTTAGGTGATCATTCATTTTCTTTACATAGTCATCTTTATCCAAGATGACTGCTGCTCCTCCTTTATCTTCCTTAAGAACCACAATTTTGTCATTGCTCCGCAGGGATTTGAAGGCCTTTTGTTCTTCCTTACTCAGGTTGCTTTTGGGGGTTTTGGCTTTCCTCATGATGAGAGAAAATTCTTGTCTCAATGCTTCTTTTTCATCTACAGGAAGGTTATTAATACCATCCTCTATGCCACATATCATCTTCTCAATAGGGAGGTTTTTAGGAGCCACCGCAAACCCCATGCCTTTATAAAAATTTATTTAAATTTATTCATTCTAATTAAATTAATAGAATTAATAGATTAGGCATAAATAAAATAATTAACTTAATTAATAAATAGATTAGTAAAATTATTTAATAAATTAATAAATAACATTAAATAAAATTAATCAATAAAAATTTCCCAAGCCGACAGTGGTGCTCCAAAAAATTTAACCTTAATAGTATTTATTTCTCCATAGCAGCTCATCTTTTATCACCATTCTTAAAGTCCTGATGATGGATCCCATTTGGGATTTGAAACGTTGGCATAGAAATCTTCATACTGTGGGTTCTCCGGTTACTAATTCAACAATGTTTTATGAGATAAGATTGGCTTGAGAGCCGCTATCAAACATCATATCAATCTTGTTATGTTTGAGAATGTCCTTATGTGAAACAATTCTATTCTCCTATTTTCATTTGTCAAGTTTCCTTTTGCGAGCCTAAAGAACTAGTGCTGGAATGGATTCCTTTCCTTGAAACCCCATGGTTGTGATTTTTGTTTCATCACCTGATTCGGATCCCAAATCCTCTTCTTGAGTGATTGAAAGTGTCTTTTCTTTTTCTTTGTTGTTGGATTTCTTTGGTTTCATTTTGAGATGAAGCTTCCAACAATGAGCTTGATCGTGACCCTCTTTGGAAAAATGTTTACATATTGTTTTCTCTCCTTCCTTTTTAATGGATGCATTTTTCTTTCCCTTGAAACCCTTTTCTTTCTCTTTACCCTTAAACGACTTTTTACTACCTTCTTTTGGGGTGTCTTCCCCTCTTGCCTCAAGATGAGTGTCTTGCACACACACATCATCTTGATTACTAGGATTAAACATTAAGATAATATGCCTAAGGTAATTGTGTAAACCCCCTATGTACTTCAACAATGTGTCCTGTGATTGCAAATCTACACCTAACATCAAAGACCTTTTTTCTAAATTCTTTGGTGTAATCTTGCACATTTTGACCTTTAAGTTGTCTAAAGTTTTTCCAATTCATGATGGATTTATGTATATAAGCTAGAGGTTAGAATTTCCTTTTAATTGTAGCAATGAAATCATTCCAAGCAATAGAGACCTTATCATGTTTTTTAATCTTCTCTTGGGTCTTTGATTCCCACCATACTAGTGTTGCATCCTCCATTATCAAGGAAGCTAACTGAATCTTTATGTCATGCTCTTGAAGGTTTTGAATCCTGCAATAAACCTCCAACTGAAAAATCTAATTATTAATATTCTCTACATTCACTTCATCATTATACGTGGGAAACTCGAATTTAACATCATGTTTTAAAAAAGGTGATTTACCAGTTCCTTTTGAAGAACGATGATGAGTATGAGTAAGGGTTGTGTTAGTGGAAGAGTGTGAAGATGCTTGTGAAGAAGAAGAAAAAGAATATGGTGGAGAGGGTAGAGGTTTATATCCATTCCCATTACCTCCTCCTTAAGAGTCGTCTCCTTTGGGAGGTTTGGAACTTTCTCCTTGCAACCTACTATTCCTCCCTTCATAGAGGACCTTCACCATCTTTGTCATATCAAAGAAAGCCTTCTTGAAGGTCTTCACATCTTCTATCATGTTTGTAGGTTCTCCTTCATGAGACATGATCTCTGGAGTCTCAACTGCAACTTGAGGCTAAACTGGTGTTGGAGATTATGGCAACCTTGCTCTTCTTCCAACCAACTTTCCTTCACCTCTTTTGAGTTTTAACCTTGTAGGCATGGCATAAACTTGCAAACAATTATATTATTCTTTCAAAAAGAAAAACCTATTTCTCTATACCAAACTGATCTGATTTAGAATATTAGCTTGCAGTGTTGGAAATAATACTAAGAGGGGGGGTGAATCAGTATTATCAAGTCAAATATTCCTTTTTCAAAAAAAATGATATACACTACTTCAGTTAGTTAAACACGCGTATATACGCATCTATGTAGAAGGGAAACCGCGTATACAAGACAAGCTTTTAATTTACTTTATCTTTCTGATGATGATTGTTAATCTGTGTTGCAGAAACAAATAACCAGTAACCAGAGACAGTAAAACAGAACAGAAGGACAATCACGCACAAGAACACAAGATATAAGGTGGAAACCCAATGTGGGTGAAAACCACCAGCTGCAATTTGTCTCTATCTTCTTTTAAATTAGAAACTTCTTTTACAATGTACTGGGTGCATGTCCTTTACCAGTAACGCAAGTGCACTACAGAGAGGCTACATACCCTCTCTCGTTCTCCAGCTTCTCTGGAAGGGAGCTACAACCCCTTTTAGTCTTGCACAGTCCAAGATACAGTACGCTAGGTGCTGGCCTATAGAACCTACAACCTTTCTTTCTTCCCAGGGAGACGTTCATAAATTTTTCAGACTGGACTCCATAACTCAGTCAATCATCAAAGATCAACCAAGTCTCCTTTCCACCAATTTAGAAGTGAATCAAGTTAGATATTCTCTGATAGCTGTATCCGCAAAAAAAGTACAAAGACACAGCGAGCACGCCTGACCAAAAAACAACAATAAACAGAAGCAACTAGATCACAACTTAAAGCATATACGCTATTTCAATAACCTGCAACACGCGTGCGTACGCTTCTGTGTTTGGAACAACCTGCGTATACGCTGTTTTAATTCACTGAACCAGCGTGTATATGCCCCTTTGCTTCACTGAACCTGCGTACAGATCTATAAAGGATAATTCGCTCTTCCAGATATTCAAACACACTAATTAACCCAGATTATCAGTGTTATAGATCAACCAAGCGCCACATAAAACAGACCAAAATCATATAAAGATACTATCATTCAAGCTTAAATATTATGACCCATCAATAGAACTTATCCTTCTTCTTTTCGCTAAGGTTCTTCCTTTATTCAGATCCAGATTTGCACCATAACCCAATTACCAGCATCCAGATCCACCACTTTTCAGATATTCAATAATAATTCAGATGATCATTTGCCACATGATCTCCTTCCTCTTTTATAGTCTTAGGCCTTCCACAATACCATGGTCCAAAACCATAACATTTCAATACCATGAACCCAAAACTAGGGATCAACACATCTGACGAGGCGTCATGGTCCAAAACCATAGGTTCAAATCCCAAGGACTAACTACCATGGACCAAGAGTAAGTTCCCCAACATATACGTGCTTTTGTAACGTATAATACGCGTGTATACACGTCTTCGTCTAGATGAAACTGCATATATGCCTTTTTCTTCTTTCCGAGTGCCTGAACTGAGATCTGTCACCAAGATGAGTTGCCATCAAGGACAACACCAGAGCCATAGCATCAAACCTATGCCATAATTCCAACATGCAGTGCTAAGATCTTCCGCATATTATAAACAAAATGCTTTCATTGTGCTTAAGGATTCATCAATTTTTGCAAGTAAAATGAAGAGTTTTTATGTTAATTTTATGAGCAATTTAACATAAACCAAAAAATTGAACAACAACATAAAAATATATAGAACATCATAAAAAACACATTACAACAAGCAAACGATAAAGGAGTTCACCCCTCCTGGGCTACGTCTCATTGGTCCACCTTCTAATGGCTTGGGACTCACTATTATGCTCAAAAGTGTAAAAGTCCGTGTTTACAATGCTAAAATTCTTTTGAAACCTGCTCCAATCACTTCAGAATGCCCAAAAATGGTCATCTAGCCTCTTTTTGCATTCAATTTGGTGAAAAACTGAAGAAGTTATGACTTCCCCTTGTTTTCCCATTATTCGCTCCACAAATTGCCCAATTTCCGGCATGATCCTACAAATTAGCCCCAAAAATGCACTAACTGGGAGAAAATTTCACCACACAGTAGGCCATAATCTGTCGGCCGGCTATCTTTTTGCGAATCGCAATCGGCAAGGAAACCAATGGCCTTATGGTCTATGATTGCAGCGGGGTGATGTGTGATTGCGACCTGGCGGACCTTATGGAACAATTAACCGGAACCTATAGTCGCATCACATCTGGGAACTGATCTCATTTTGCAATCGGAAGAGAACCTACAGGTAATATAATGCGAGACTCTTCTTTCTGTGAAGTGCTATTTCGATCTACCTTCCATCCCATCACAACTCTGGGCTGATCCATCGCATCACAACTTCGGGGTCGATCCTTTAACACCTTTCCGCCTATCTTTTGCGAAGTACGATTGCGATTTATCGCGTCACAACCCTGGCTATTCCGGGGTTGATTTGTAACACGATCTACCTGTGACATGTGATTTTCAATATGTGAGGGCCAATGGCTACCTGCCACTTGGCGCCTTCCCATTCATTGAAGGGCCTTGTAACATCATCTTTTCTTGCCATCTATCCAAGTCAAACCTGAACTTTGACTTGCTCTAACTTCTACATATGAGCTCGGATTTGAGTGCCATTTGCACCATTGGAATCAGAATGATGAACTCTTTGATATGAAGCTAAGTTTATCAAGATTCTAACACTTTGATTTTTGAGCCTAATTTTGAGCGCCTGATCATTCAATGCCTCTATCACCTGCATCAAATGTGAGATGTGCTCTTCCCATGTAGAATTATATGTTATTATATCATATAAATAAACAGTAACAAATGATTTTAGATATTGGGGAAATATTTCATTCATTCATCTCATGAATGTAGTTGATGCATTCCATAAACCAAATGGTATTACTAACCAATAATATAAACTTTGTCTAGTTTTGAAGGTAGTCTTCCAATATCTTCTTCTTTGACTTGAACCTTGTGATACCTTGATTCTAAAATCACCTTGGTGAAGTATTATTATTGCTACAATTGGTTCAACAAGTCATCAATTTTGGACAATAGGTACTTGTTCTTGAGAATAATTTTAATTTATTCCTTGTAATCAACACACATTTTCCAAGTCCCATCCTTAGCTACAATTATTATGGGTGACCCACATGGTGAGGTACTTGGTTGAACAACACCCTATTATAACAAGAATTGCAACTACTTCTTCACTTCACTTGCTTCTAAAACAACTATATGTATAACACAATGTTTGGTGGTGGGTGGGGGGTGCGGGAGTTCCAACAACAATTGGATTTTGTGCTCCATTTCTACCAAGTTTTTAAATACTCAACTCCCTTATTATTTTTTCAAGAATTGGAATATCCTTTATTTCTTGAAGTAAAGGATTTTTTATGCAAACATTCTTTAACTCATCTAACATGTCATAGTTTTGCAAAATTAATTGTTTTTATACACCTTTATCTATTTCTAATCTCTCTGGGAAAGGAGGGTTTTGCAAGGATATAGAGGGTTTCTTTACTAAAGGAGTAGTAGGAGTTGGTATTATTCCATTGTCATCTATCTTGTCAAGAATTTCTTCCTTTTGAGGAATCTCCTTCATTTCAAGAGTTTCATCCTCTTTATACTCTTTAGTGGCAACAAGAGTATTTTTATTTTGTAAAACTCTCCCATATCTAAGATGAATATCATTCAAATCTACGGGAGTGATCATGTAAGTTTGGAATATTTTTACTTCAACATTGAAGTAGGTTGTTGAGGTACTTTATTATTGGGGTTTGGGAGTGGTTTTGCAGGTAATTAATTTGGTATTTGTGGTAATTGAGTGGGTGGTAATGGAAAAGGTTGACTTTTTGTAAATTGTGGGTGAAATTGAGGTTGTGGTAGTGGAGAGTAATATTGAAACTGGTATTGAGGGTATTGAGGAAAAAATGATTATATTATGGATTTTTACAATAGGATCCTTTCCAAACTTGTGACTAGGAAGGGTTTTGAGGTTGGGGTGTCAAGGTTTTCCAAGGTAGGGGTGTGTTCCAACTAATTTGAGGTTGTTGTGCATAAGAATGAAATTGTTAATTGGGATCTTGCATCATGCCTAGTTGGCGAGGCTGCCAAGGCCTTTTAGGAGCAACAAAGTAAAGTTGTTTTTGTGTTTGGTTTACTTCACTATCTTGGTAAATAGATTTCAACCCAAGTGGTGATGGTCAATATTTTGTAGCATATGATTCTACACGGACAAAACGAATTAAAATATTGTCAAGTGGACATTCTCTTAATACATGTTTCTTTCTACATCTAGGGAGGAATATAGATAAAGCAACATTCTCAATTTTTTTCTTGTTTGAATTATTAACCTATAAATTTTTTCACTAAGATTACCAAGAATGTTTGCTTTAAGATTATCAAGAAAATTCCAAGTTCAACTTAGCTTACCAATCCTTATGCCAATTTAATTACTCGTGCAGTGGATGGATCTCTAGGACTTCTGACATACTTTTTTTTTTTCCTCTTGATATGTGTTTGCACAAATCTCAATTTTTTTCAAATAAAAATTGAGACACATCTCCTTTACCCATTAGGTTAAGGAGGTAAATCCACTCATCCCTAATTACTCTAAGAGGTTTTTCAATGTGTAAAATCCTAGATTACGCAGTTTTACCCTCTTAACATTATATACAAATATTTCTAGTAAATCCTTAAGGCTCTCATCTTCTTTTTTAGTTATTTTAAAAATTTCCTCTTTAAGATCATAATGTATATAATAGTCTCTATATTTTTCTAAGAACAATCTTCTCATGCCATCCCATGATCTTATTGTGTTAGTACCAAGACCCATGAACCATTTAAGAGCTTCACCTTTTAGTGTGGCAAGAAACAAGTTTAACTTTTGAGCATTAAGTAAGTAATCATAAGATCTACATAATACTTCAAATTCAAAGAGAAATTTTTTTAGGTCTTCTGTTCTCATACCATGGAAGTTAAGAAGTACCAATGGTGATATGCTTTTCATACTAACATCAATGTCATTATCTTGAATGGGGAACCATAAGGATCTTCTTCATAATAATCATCTCCATCATTTCCTCTTCCTCTACCTCCACCTCTACCACCTCTTCCACCATAAGAAGGGGGTATCTTCCCCCTCTGCCACTTCTAGGTGGTGGTCATTCTCCTCCCATCCTCCTCCTATTATTGTTTCATGTCCTTTACAGGAAATATTTCTACTTCACCTTCTGCCATCAATCCTTTTGAACTAAGGTAATAAGGTTCTTCAATTGGATTTTCCTCTTCTAATTCTTCGATTAATGATTCTCTAGGCACAGTTCCTCCTCCTCCTCTTCGTCCTTCTTCTTCAGTGGGTACACATATTTTTTTTCCAAAAATATGTTCCTCTATTGAAGAAGGAAATATAATTGCTTCAAATGGAGATACAGGTTCCCCTACTATTGCATCAATAAAATAAGTTGTCTCTTCCCTAGTTGTAATCTTAGTTCTTTGTACCTCCAAAATTCTCCTTCTACCTGCAAAAGATAAAAATTTTGAGGTGGATGGTGATGTGGATATTACTACACCACATGGTCTAGTGGGGGTGGTTAGTGATCATGAAACCAGAGTCCTAATAAATCTAGCCCTAGAGTCTCTTTCCCTATACATGCATTCTAAAATGTATTCTAATTTTTATGTATCTAAGAATTATGAGTGCAACTAATGAGATGCAATGCAACATCTTTGGTTAGGAAGAACACCAAAATTATGATGTGCATGTTCTTACCTCTCGTCTTACTACACTTCCTAATCAAAGTTGTGTAAATAAAAAATACATTCTAATTGAAAGTTAATGCCTACGTATACTTCCCTGGAAACGATGCCAAAAATATTGGGTAATTTAATTGAGTGTTAAATTGTGTATATTAATTGTCAATCCAAGTTCGTACACTTATTAAGTACATTACACTATATGTGCTACGTGATTAAATTTATAATTTTAATGTTTAAATAACAATTATATTTTATTGGAAATAGTAAATGGTCAAAAGATGCAAAACTTATTCTAAGAAGTGAAATGAAATTCTATTTATGAAACAAAATCTAAGCAGACCACACACACATTTAGTGAAAGTAATTAACTACTTCAACTATATGAAAGAAAGAATAGTTTAATCTAGGAAAAGCAATAAATTTATATTCTAGGAAAGCAACGAATTTCTATTCTAGGAAAGCAATGAATCGAATCTAACCTCTAGAAAAGCGATCAAATGACCTATACTATGACAAAATTTAGATTCTAATACATGAAAAGTAAAGAGAATGTATTCTAAGAAAGCTTTTAAGTCCTAATATAAAGGAGATAAATACAATTTATTATATAAAAACAATCAATTTCTAAGTCTATTGTTATTTAGACTATGAATTCTGATAAATGGAAAGGCAATTTATGCTATGAAAAATTTTCATTTTCTAATCTATGAAATGTAATGGTGGACTATAACTATTTGCAAGTAATTAACATAATACTAAAGAAAATAAAAAACAAATCAGGTATGTGCACGTGAACTTTAGAATTCATTCATTTTTGGAACCATGATTTGTCTATAATGTTCTGCAAGGAATCTTAATCTATCTATAAATTTGAGAAAGAATGAATGAGAAAATAAAATATTTATAGTAAGAATGGATGGTAAATGTTTTGTGGTTTTTTGAATTTATTCAAGTGCTTGATGTCTGCAAGAAACAATTGAAACAAGTGAGTTAAATCCTACAAAGCGTAATGATAAGAAAAAAAGCATGAAAATAGAGTATTTTAAATCAACAAGATAAATGAAAGAGAAATTAAATTACACATCTAGTACACAATAGTGGACCTTCCTGCTGGAGCACAAGATCTAAACTACTCAAAAAACTTGGTGATCAATTATAGACTACTCCCATTGAGGCTCAATTGTAATGGTAGCCAAATTTTATTGATAGAACAATCTATACATAATCAAAAGAGCCAGTATTAACCAAAGGAAAGATGACAATAATATGGATGATGTCTTCACTTCTCAGTGAAGCATATATATAGTATTTTTTAGAATAATGACCTTGAGAAACTGAATGCTAGAAACTAGATCAGTGAATGACAACTTAGTCTTTAATTTCTGTTGAAACTCTAATTTCTATGATTCGTTATCAAGGAAGTGAATCATAGAAATATTTAACATTAGGCACATCATCATTTAGTTGATTCCTCATTCCTTGAATATTTATCATGCTCGCTTGAAATTCTAATCCATTGCCAAGTAACCTAGAGGTCTGGTTCATTCTCAATCTCACAGTTGACCAAATGTTTGACTTTACCATTGTGATCAACTAGTGAACTTTTGCTTGCGTCCAATAGGTGGAAAACCATGTGGGAATGGTTTGGCATCTATCCATATGCTTGAATTGATATTTCCTCCACAAGGTCTACTTGAGTATTGGATTCAACTACATAATATTTACAAGCCTACAAAATGTGTTAATTTCCATAATTTATGCAAATTGAGCCAAATTTATAAATAAAAACACATAGAATTGGAAAAATATTGGAATTTTACCTTATTACATCTTATATCACTATGGTTGTTAATTATTCATAGAACAATAGTGGAATAGTGCAAGGATAAGGTCAAATGGGTGAAAATCTAGGTAAAAGGTAGTCAAATAGGATGTTATTTCTTCAGTTCAATATTCCCCCACTCTTAGGTTGTTTCATGTATACATTCATTTAGAAAAATTTCAAAATTTGTGACTGTATAATCTTTAGAGAACAATCTTAGAGGCTTGGATAAGGATACCCAAGTTACTCTTAGCATCTTTCCTCTTCATAGCAACTAACCACTTGGGTTTCTTTGTTAACATCCTGATGTTTAACCCTTTGATTTTTTGTTGAGGCATTTTGTTGGCTTTCTTGGGTTTTGAATTCTTAGGATGGAAATAAATACTTGCACTTAATAATTCTATCATTTTGTTCTTTGATCATCTCATTTTCTCCTTTTACATGCCTTTCCAATACTTCTAGTCCAACTATCTCTTCTTTCAATACATTAACAATGTATTGTTCCATAAATAAGGGATCATTATCATTATGTACAAGACTACTAGGTACTAGAATTTAATCATCAAAAGTTTTTTCAAAAAGAGGAGAAATTTCTTTTACCTTATCTTTAAGTGCTTCCTTCTCCAAGGCATCAAATTTTTCATACACTTGTTGTTGAATTTTATCAGTCTTCGGACTCTACTTCAGGTATTAGTGGTGACTCTTTCTCTTGGACCTATGGAACCTTTGGTGAAATAAATTTTTTTCTTCATCATGATCCTCATAATTCTTCCATATTTATTTTATTCTCTGGTTCTTTTGTCTTCTGTGAATATTTCCTTGATAGTCTGCTTCTAAGGTTCAGGTAAAACAATGGTACTCAAATTCTTCCCTTTCTAATTTTTATTAACTAATTTTGTTGCCTTTTGTGTATTCTTCTTTCTTAATTTGACATTTTACTTCCTTTTAGGTTTCCCTTTTGATGGTTCTGCTAGGGTAATTGGTGAACTTGGAATTTCTTTTTCTTCAGACATGGCTTGATTTTCATTTAGTGGACCTTTTGTTATGACGATTTCCTATGTCTATGAAATCCCAATATCCTTTGCCTTTGGAACTAAATGCACTTCCTTTTCTATATTATCACTTTAAGGATTAGGGTTTGGTGAAACCCTACTCCTCCTCCTCTTTCTTCTTGGAATTGTTTCTTCCTATGAAACTTCAATAAAATGATTTCTAACTAGAAAGTTCCTCCAATTGTCTTTCATGGCTTTCAATTATGCTTCAACAAATATTTTAACCAACCAAAAATGATAAAGGGCTTTGTCAATATTCTCGGAGTTTTCTGAGTGTGGAAGACCATTTTTATCAGGGTATGAAGCAAATAGTAAGGCAGATTCATTTCCTTCCTCTTTTGAAAATGCATTAACTGTCGAACATGATGGAACAAGATAATTCCCTACCTCCCTTCATAGGTAATAAAATTTTGCAAAATGAACAACAAATTTTTCCATTTTATCTTAAATGTAGATATAGGAATACCTTTTCTCCATGTCATGATGTCCATATCATGATTATTTAGTATGGATTTCCATGTCTCATCTCTAAGATTCTAACATTTTAACCGATTCTTTCCAATTCTCAGAAGTCTTGTGGCTTCGACTAATAATGACTTTGTTATCTTTAATTGAATGTATCCTATATCAACTTCAACCCCATCTAATTCCATCACAAATGATTTGGTGACTTCAATATCATGTCCCTTACATTTCTCAAAGAAATTTAGCTAACCTTCCTTTCTTAATTTCCTTCTGACTCTATGGTATGCATAAAAAAACTTTTCTCCTTTAGGCTCATGGCGAATTATGACACCCATTGCAGCGTTGGAAGTCTATTATTCAAAATCACTCCAACAATTTTTATAGGGAAGGTAGGGGATGGACCAAATGGCTGGGAAAAATGGCCGAGAAGGGTGGTTTATTATTATGGATATGAACATTAAATAATGATAAGATTGTATGGCGATGACAAATTACAATAGGACTTTCCCATCATTACACATAAACACTTCAAATAAAACTTGAAAGATTGTGATTTGATGTTTCAAATTAGTGTTTTTTGAATATGATAAGGAATTTAGGAATTTATGAAATAAGGTGGAATTTGGATTTATTATTCCATCGCTAGGATTTGAGGCTTCTTATAAGCCTTTTTGAGCTTCTATTAGAAAAAATGATATATTAGTCCATATATCCCAAATTCTATAGTTTCTACTTTAATAAATTGATTAATGTGCATTATGTTACCTATCAGATTACTTCAGATCTACTTCTTTTGGAATTTTGATTGCTTGTTAGCTTGTCTGTTGGTACGAGAAAAACTCATCTATGCAATATTTTGTTGGCTACAGAATATTACCATTTTTGCAAATCTACTCCAAAATTCTTCAAAAAATATTGTTGATTCTATTGGGAAAGTCTTATTAAAAGAGAAACAGAGTGTTCAAACTAATTAGTTTGAAATGAATATTTTATATGCAAAAGGAAAATAGAAATCCATGTTGCCCAAAAAATTGGTTTTCAACTAGGATTTCTTGCACAGTTGTGCCAACAATGTTAGCTTTCATAACTATGCATTTTTTTTGTTTTTTTTATTCTATCTCGATTTGTATCTTTCTATGTATTTTTTGTGTGTTAAAATATGGAAGATAAATTAAATAAAGATAGGTGGTAAAGAAGAATGATCTCCTTTTTTGACTAATTTCAACTCATAAATTTTCTGCAACCTTTGAACAATGTTTTCTCTTGTCAAGGGCTTATGATAGAGTTTTAGTATATTCCCATTAACAACAAAAGTGATCCCTTCCTCATCAATAGGCTTGATTCTTACTTCTCTATTTTCAAAAACAAATTCTATCTCACAAGGGCCTAACCAATGTGTTTGAAATTTCCCTTGAAAATCTTTAAATTTTGAGTCAAAGAGAAGGACCCAATCACCTGGTTTGAAATGTTTTATCTTGATAAAATTGTCATGCCAGCTTGCCCTTTGTTGCTATATTATGTTTTTCCTTTGGATGGAATTTGTCTAATGTTTTCC